>LZPO01117745.1:28596-45759 GCA_001675575.1 Neotoma lepida
TTGCAGAACTTCATCAGATAATGTGGCTGTTTCTTGCAAGGACCCAAGAGAAGAACAAGGAGGTTTTATGAGATTTTTGACCCAAGGTAACAAACAAGGTCCATCAACAATCTCCCACCATCGCCTTTATGCCCCGACTTCCACTCANCAATTCTGTTGTGGGAGAAAGTGAGATACTACAGACTCTCTTGGATTAAGTCTTTGATAGTGAAATNCCAGGCAAATCTGACTTAAATGATGCTAATTCTGACATTGTGCAGAACAGAAGCTCAAATCAGAAATGAAAAGGAATGAAGTATGGAGGACAAAGTATTATTTTCTTGCACATCTGACTTTGTAACATAAGAAACACAGATCACCTCTATATGATAATAAATTAAAGCCTCACTATATATTGAAAGAAAAAAAAAACAAATAGGGGTGATCTGCCTCTAATCCTGTCAGCACTGAATCAGAACAGCTCCTAGAGTCTGAAGTGACAGCTGGTATCCCCAGACAAGAAACTTGAGAAGCATCAGCTCCCAAAGAATTTTACAAGAAAGTACTTGAGAAAAAATGGGGTGTCCCAGAATAATCATATCTGTCCCATGCATGATTGACAAAATGACACTAAAACTGCAAAGAGAATCATCAATATTACCAGAGAGAAGAGAGCATGCAGGCCGCGAGCAGTATTCTTCATTGTCCTGAAGTCCACTGGTCCTTGCTAAGGGAAATTGTCCTTGTGGGCTTTTGTCTCATCTGGAGAGCCTTTGAACAAGCACTCATATACTGGTCTGAAACTAGGCCACGTGGCTCTCAACAGTTATCCTTTACTTTATGGCTTATAAGTGAGTACATAACATGTTTGTCTTTCTGGGTCTGGGTTGCCTCACTTAAGATAGTTTCTAGTTCCATCTACTTGCCAGCAAATTTTGTGATACTATTGTGTTTAAAAAGCTGAGTAATACCCAACTGTGTAAATGTAACAATTTAACAATTCTTTGGCTGAGGGACATCTAGGTTGTTTCCAGTTTCTGACTATTACAAATAAAGTTGCTATGAACATAGTTGAACAGGTATCCTGGTGGTATGGTGGAGTGTCCTTTGGGTATATGCCCAGAAGTGGTATTGCTGGGTCTTGAGATAGATAGATTACCAATTTTCTGAGAAATCACCATATTGATTCCCAGAATGGCTATACAAGTTTCTACTTCTACCACCAATGGAGGAGTGTTCCCCCTGCTCCACATCCTCTCCAGCTTAAGCTGTCACTTAAGTTTTTGATCTTAGCTATTCTGACAGGTATAAGATGGAGTCCCAGAGTCATTTTGATTTACATTTCCCCAATGGTTATGGATGATGAACATTAAATGTTTCTTGTCCACTTGAGATTCCTCTCTTGAGATCTGTACCCCATTATTTAATTGAATTATATGGGTTTTTGTGTCTATTTCTTAAGTTCTTTATATGTTTTGGATTNTCAGCCCTCTGTAAGATGTGGGTGTTGGCCAAGATCTTTTTCCATTCTGTAGGCTGCCATTTTGTCTGTTTTGTCCTTTTGACACGGTCCATTGCCTTAAAGAAGTGTTTTAGTTTCATGAGGTCCCATTTATTGTCAACTATAGTGCCTTCTCAATGGGTGTTCTGTCCAGGAAGTTATCTCCTGTGCCAATGTGTTCAAGGCTATTTTCCACTTTCTCTTCTANCAGGTTCAGGGCATCTGGTATATGTTGAGGTCTTTGATTCTCTTGGACTTGAGTTTTGTGCAGGGTGATAGATATGAATCTATTTGCAGTCTTCTACATGCAGACATCCTATTAGACCAGCATCATTTATTGAAGATGCTTTCTTTTTTCCATTGAATAATTTTGGCTTCTTTGTCAAAAATCAAGCGTTCATAGATGTGTGGATTTACATCTGGGTCTTTTATTTGATTCCATTTATCAACCTGTCTGTTTTTATGCCAACACTATCCTGTTTTTATTACTATAGCTCTGCAGTAGAGCTTGAAATCAGGGATGGTGATACATCAGGAAGTTCTTTTATTGTACAGAATTGTTTTAACTCTCCTGGGTTTTTTGTTTTTCCATATGAAGTTGAGTATTGTTCTTTCAAGGTTTGTAAAGAATTGGGTTGGAATCTTGATAGGGCTGGTGTTTAATCTGTAGACTGATTTTGGTAGGATGGCCATTTTTACTATATTAATTCTACAGCTCCATCAGTATGGGAGATCTTTCCATCTTCTGATATCTTCCCCAATTTCTTCAAAGACTTGAAGTTCTTGTTACACAGTTCTTTCACTTCCTTAGTGAGAGTTACACCAAGATTTTGTATATTATTTGTGGCTATTGTGAAGGGTGTTGTTTCCTTGATTTCTTTCTTTATTGTTTGTACCATAGGAGGGCTACTGGTTTTTTGAATTAATTTTGTATTCAGTCACTTCACTGTTTATCAGCTGTAGGAATTCCCTGGTAGAATTTTTTGGGTCACTTATGTATACTATCATATCNTCTGCAAATAGTAAGAGTTTGACTTCTTCCTTTTCAATCTGTATACTTTTGATCTCCTTTTGTTTTCTTGGTGCTCTAGCTAGAAGAGATATGAATAGATATNGAGAGAGTAGACAGCCTTGTCTTGACCTTGATTTTAGAGGAATTGCTTTAAATTTCTCTCCATTTAATTTGATGTTGACAGTCAGCTTGCTGAAAATTGCCTTTACTATGTTTAGGTATATCCCTTATATCCCTGATATCTCCAATACTTTTATCATGAAGGGATTTTGGATTTTGTCAAAGGCTTTTTTACCATCTCAGGAGATGATTCTGTGTGTGTGTGTGTGTGTGTGTGTGTGTGTGTTTCTTTTAGTTTGATCTCTGGGATGAAGCCTATTGTTCTTGGATTAGGCTTGTGAGTATTTCACTGAATATTTTTGCATCAATGGTCCTGAGGGATATTGGTCTGTAATTGTCTTTCTTTGTTCAGTCTTTGTTTGGTTTGAATATTGTTCTGACTGTAGCCTTATAAAAAGAATTTGGCAATGCTCCTTCTGTTTCTATTTTGCGGAATACTTTGAGGAGTATTAGTGTTAGCTCTTCTTAGAAAATCTGATAGAATTCTGTGCTAAAATCATCTGGTGTTGGGCTTTTTTTGGTTGGGAGACTTTTAATGACTGTTTCTATTTCCTTAGGGATTATAGGTTTAAATTGTTTATCTGATCTTGATCTAACTCCCCTATGTGATGGTATCTATTGAGAAAATTATCTATTTCTTTCAGATTTTCTAATTTTTGTGGAATCCAGGTTTTTGAAATATGACCTAATGGTTGTCTGGATTTCCTCCCTGTCTTTTGTGTGTCCTTCTTTTAGTTTCTGATTTTGTTAGTTTGGATGCTNTCTCTTTGCCTTTTAGTTAGTTTTGATAAGGGTCTGTATGTCCTGTTGATTTTCTCAAAGAACCAACTCTTTGTTTCATTGATCCATTGTATTGTTCTCTTCATTTCTATTTTATTGATTTCAGCCTTGAGTTTGATTATTTCCTTCTGTCTACTCCTCTTGGGTGTGTTTGCTTCTTTTTTTTCTAGAGCTTTCAGGTATGCTGTTAAGTTGCCAGTGTGAGATCTCTGCAATTTTTTTTTTTGCGGGTGCCTAGTGCTATGAATGTTCCTCTTAGCACTGTTTCCATGGTGTCCCATAAGTTTGGGTATGTTGTACACTCATTTTCTTTGAATTCTAGCAACTCTTTAAATTATTTCCTCATTTCTTTCTTGATCCACTTGTGATTCAGTAGAGAATTGTTTAGTTTCCATGAGTTTGTAGGCTTTCTCTTATTTCTGTTGTTGTTGAAATCCAACTTTAATCCATGGTGGTCTGATAGGATACAGGGGGTTATTTCAATTTTCTTGTATCTGTTGAGACTTGCTTTATGACCTAGAATATGGTCAATTTTGGAGAAGGTTCCATGAGGTGCTGAGAAGAAGGTATATCCTTTTGTGTTTGGGTGAAATGTTCTATAGATATCTGCAAGGTTTATTTGAGTAATAATGTCTGTTAGTTCCCTTATTTCTCTGTTTAGTTTCTGTCTAGATAATACCTCTATTGGTGAGCATGGGGTGTTAAAGTTTCTCCTCTCTTATTGTGTGGGGTTTCATGTGTGATTTAAGCTCTAGTGATGTTTCTTTTACAAATGTGAATGCCCTTGCACATGGGGCATAGATATTCATAACTGAGATGTCACCTTGGTTAATTTTTCCTTTGATGAGTATGAAGTGTCCTTCCCCATCTGTAGTGGATAGCTATTTGGGCTTTAGCTACGTGGCCAGCACCTCCCTTTTAAGGGCGTGGCAAAACACCTGAGCCCCTTGAAAAATCGAGGCAGCTACGTGACCCTTCCCTTGTCTCGTCTCGCCTGCTTGCTTGACTGGGAGCNTTTCGGGATCAGCTCTCTNGCTGTCTAGCTCTTCGCTGCTGAGACCTTAGAAGGCAGAGAGTTCAAGCCTGGATTGCTTTCGTGTCCGTCCTTCTTTCACCCTGGTTTGTAAGTTGCTTGTAAATAAAGCTANTTTGATAATTGAGCTAGCCGTATATTTATAACCTACACCCATCTCTTTTGATTAATTTTGGTTGAAAGTCTATTTTGTTGAATATTAGAATGGCTACACCAGCTTGCTTCTTGAGTCCATTTGATTGGAAATTCTTTTTCCAACCCTTTATTCTGAGTTAATGTCTTTGTTTGATGTTGAGGTGTGTTTTTTGTATGCAGCACAATGATGAATTCTATTTTCACATCCATTCTGTTGACCTGTGACTTTTTACTGGGGAACTGAGTCCATTGATATTGAGAGATATTCATGACTAATGATTATTAATTCCTGTTATTTTAATGTTGTTGTTGTTGGTGGTAGTGTGTGTGTGTGTGTGTGTGTGTGTGTGTGCCTGCACTTCCCTTTTGGTTTTGCTTGTGTGAAATTATTTATTTCCTATGTTTTCTTGGGTGTAGTTAAGCTCCTTGGGTTGGATTTTTTACTTCTAGTATCTTCTGTAGGGCTGGATTTGTGGATAGATATTAACTTTGGTTTTGTCATAAAATATCTTGTTTTCTCCATCTATTGTGATTGAAAGTTTTGCTGGGTATAGTAGTCTGAGCTGGCATTTTTGGTCTCTTAAAGGCTTTTGGCTTTTAGAGTCTCCATTGACAAGTTGGATGTAATTCTAATAGGTCTGCCTTTATTTGTTACTTGGTCCTTTTCTCTTGCTGCTTTTAATATTCTTTCTTTGTTCTGTATATTTAATGTTTTGATTATCATGTGGCAGTGGGGACTTCCTTTTCTGGTCCAATCTATTTGGTATTCTCTAAGCTTATTGTACATTTATAAGCATCTCTTTTATTAGGTTAGGGAAATTTCCTTCTGTGATTTTGTTGAAAATATTTTCTGGACCTTTGAACTGGGAATCTTCTTCTTCTATTCCTATTATTCTTAGATTTTGTCTTTTCATAGTGTCCCAGATTTCCTGGCTGTTTTTTGTTAGGAACTTCTTATATTTAACATTTTCTTTGACTCCTGTATCAGTTTATTCTATTGTATCTTCTATGCCTGAGATTCTCTCTTCCATCTCTTGTATTCAGTTGGTGATGCTTGTGTTTGTAGTTCCTGTTTCCTTACCTAGATATTCAATCTCCAAGATTCTCTCAGTTTGTGTTTTCTTTAAATGCTTCTATTTTCATTTTCAGGTCTTTCTTTGGAGGTTCAATGTTTTAGCATTGATAAATGCTGTTTTGATAAACTGATAGAGAACTGACAACAAACAGTTTACAGGAGTCCTTAAATTTCTGTGGATTTTTAACCCAAAGCCATAACATTTTGCTATGACATCAAGATGTAAATCTGTTCTAGTTGTTTCACAGATACTTGAGACTTGTGCCAAGGCCAACCTGCAGAGGGTCCTCCAGATACACCAGTCACTGCATCAACCAAGGACACCAACTGTGTGACTACTGACAGGTTGACTTCACTCACACGCCCACTCATAAAAAGGCTCCTTTATCTCTTCCTAACTCTTATCAACACCTTTACAGGATGGATTCACTCCCAATCCTCAGGAAAACAGTAGATTCAATGGCTCTAGCATTCCTGGAATACAACATCCCTCGATTTGGCATGCCATTTCCCCAACCTCTTGGGACATCAGTGTGAATACCACCTCCCTGGACTTAGGGGCGTATCTGCTCTTTCATCTGGCTCATTCATCCTTGCCNCTTCTGTACAAGCAGGGCACCTCTCTGCTTCATTCATTTTGGCAGCCATATCACTTTTCCCATGGCTAGCCTTGTATAGAGGGCCAGTGTTAATAATCTGTTTTTTTCTCCTAGCAACCTGCCTTCTCTGCCTCCTCAAGAAACAGATGCCTCAGGTCTCCAGGGTGCTCCTACACTCACACCTCCCACTGAACTGGGCAGGACTGGACAAACTTTCACCTACAAATGGTGCCCAGACATGGGGCAACAATTTCCACCTGAAGCCTGAGAGAACTTAATAAGGGATTCTAAAACGGAGCCAAAAACAGCTTTCTACTTCATGTCTCATGCGGGCCGAGATATAGAGAGGCCAGGGTACAGAGACGCCTTGGCATGGGACTTGAACTACACTATGGCGGGGTCACAACATGAGGGCTTGAACTAAGCAACATGTCAGATTCCTGCTGCTGTACACAGTGGCATCTG
Source organism: Neotoma lepida (assembly GCA_001675575.1). Classification (NCBI taxonomy): domain Eukaryota; kingdom Metazoa; phylum Chordata; class Mammalia; order Rodentia; family Cricetidae; genus Neotoma; species Neotoma lepida. The sequence goes on from LZPO01117745.1 coordinate 35,296, forward strand.
CAAGCTGCGCAGTGCACTGCATGGTGGATTTAACTTTCACTCATACAGACAAAATGGTTTATGGGCCAGCTGCACGCTATCCTGATGGTAGCATGGACCCCAGATTTGGCGGATAAGCATGACTCCTAGGTACCTCCGCCATATTGAAAACCTGAGGTGGGTGGAGTCAGCAGCCTAGGCTGCAGCTTCTGTTCTGTCCTACTCACTGCAGTTTAAAGCAATAGATTCACAATAACACAGATTCAAATGTAATAAGACTAAATGGTTTACATTGTGTACAAAAATGTATGTAGGCTTCAAAGAGAGAGAGAAAGGAATATATGAGGTATATAAAAATAGTTTTAAAAATAAAGTCTTTAAAGAGACAGTAAAAATAATATAATANGCCACATAAAGATGGATATTACACAGAGAATTTGGATTGTGTTGTCTTTAGGATTTTTAACTGTAGAGAGACATTTGATTATAAAAGCTGCTGAGTTAAATCAATATGTAAATTTTAAAGGTATCTCAATTTCAAAATTTAAGTCTAAGGATACTTTACTTTGGAAAGGAAGCTCTGCTTTTGTTTCCACAGAAAGCAAGAGGCTATGGATTTGTTCCAGGTTAAGATGGATCAGATTTGANCAAGCCAGACCTCCTGAACCTTAACAGATGGTACCTATCAACAAAGGTTATAGCCAGTCCTCCNGGGACTTGACCAGTATCTCAAATTTTCTCAAGACCCCCATAAGATTGCCAGCGCCCTCATTCANCAGGAAGTAGTATGAGAAACTATGCCCACATTCCCAAAAAATAGACTATAGATGTTTGTCTTTGTTTAGATTGTTGGTTACAAATTGTTATTAAACATAGTCAATCTCTTTCTAAAAGAAGAAAGGGGGATATGATATAGAAATAAGGGATATAGATATGATAGGATAAAAGGGTGGATTATTAAACCTACTTTTAAAGAGCAACAACTTGTTTAAAATGTTTTACATTGTTATGATTTTAGTTTATTGATACAAATTTAAAGCTAATTTTGTTATACTTTATATATATATATATATTTCTACTCTTGTTTAAGGTATTATGTTTGTTTAACTCATTTAAATTACAATGGATAATTAAAAAATACAGATTAATTATTAGTCTTCTATGATAGTCAAACTTATAGTCATGTTAGTTAAGTTTTCCAGATACACATAGATACATTTCAATTAGGTAAGTAGTCTTCAAACACTTCAAAGACCTACAGAATATGGCATTTGAAATGTGTTGAAAACTTTCTGGACAGTGAGACACTTCTGCTCCTGACAACCCCGATTTACTTCAAAGAGAAAGATGGGCATTGAAGACACTCCATATGGAGTTTATCTTCTTGGCAAAACTAGCCATTTGGACACAAAAATGTTCTTGCCTGGACTGCTTGAAAAAATGTTATGTAAACTGGACATGCAAGATCCATAGGAAGGTGACCACTGAACTTTGCAAGACAAGATGGTCCTTCTGGTTCCTGCTTTGCAGAAGAAACTGCAGACATTCTACAGGACACAGAGAGAAGTGACTAAGAGACTCTATGCCTGTCGGTTGAAGAATAGATGCCCCAACATTGCAGAAGAACTTTGGGTGACTGTCCAGGTAGCCAGCTGTCTCTGTCATTCTAGATTTTTAAAAATTGTGTAGAGCGAATCTTAAACGGTCTTAATAATTGGAAACACCAGGCCAGGTATTGAGGTAAATTCTGAATGATCAGAGAGACAGAACAAGCCACAGCCAACCTCCTCACCTTGCCAACTCCTCAGCTGATCTTGTTTCCTCAGACTGCAGGCTTCTGAGTCTTCACCCAAATGAATCTCAGCTGAACTGCTGCTCAAAGCCTGAAAGCTTAAGAGGCCTTCTAGCTTCTGGTTTCCACACCTTATATACCTTTCTGCTTCCTGCCACTACTTTCTAGGATTAAAGGCATGTGTCTTTCTCAAGCAAAGACATGAGATCTCAGGTGCTGGAATTAAAGGTGTGTGCCACTGGAATTAAAGGTGTGTGCCACCATGCCTGGCTGTTTCCAGTGTGGCCTTGAACTCACATAGATCTGGATGGATCTCTGCCTCGGGAATGCTAGGATTAAAGGCATGTGCTACCACTGCCTAACCTCTATGTTTAATCTAGTGGCTGCTCTGTTCTCTGACCCCAAATAAGTTTTATTAGGGTACACAATATTTTGGGGGATATAATATAATATTATTATTATATTATAATATTCTTACAATATTCTTCCTGTTTACTTAGATAGTATTATTCTTACAGATAGTAATATTCTTACAATATTATTCTTACAATTTAGATAGTAATATTCTTACAATATTATTATATTATAATATTCTTACAATATTCTTCCTGTTTACTTAGATAGTATTATATCTTTCTGACGTCTTTGATGTAGTTGAAGACTAGATAGTTATAATTATAGTTTTCCTTAGTTATAATAAAATATAAATTAAATATGAAACATTATACTAAAAAATATTAGATAGATAAAATATTTTCTTTAATTTTGCCAAATACAAATAGATATTGTAACTGTAATTCTTGCTAGATAGCTGTTTTGTTTTATGTAATTTTACTATGTTAAAGTTAAAACCTTCCTTTTAAATAGAAAGAAAAAGGGAAATGATGGGAATGTCTTTCTAAAAATGTGTTGCTCTGATTGGTTGATAAATAAAGCTGTTTGGCCAATGGTGAGGCAGAATAAGGTTAGGTGGGACATTCGAATGAGGGGGAAGGAAAAAGAGAGCAGAGCTGGGCAGACGCCATTCTGCCATCTAGAGAACAGCATGTAAAGGCACACAGGTAAAGCCACGGGGAACACGTGGAGACATAGATTTATAAAATGGGTTAATTTAAGATGTAAGAGCTAGCTAGAGAAAAGCCTGCCATGGCCATAGTTTAAAAAATATGTAAGCCTCTCTCTGTGTGTTTACTTAGGTCTAAGCGGCCGTGGGAGCCGGACAGGACTGGACAAACTTTCGCCTACAAGCCTGAGTGGCCTAAGTGTTCCCAGGGATTGCCTGCTGGAGTTTGGGGCTGGGATAAAGTAATGAGTGAAGAAAAGGAAGTTTGGAGAGGAAGATCTGGGTGATCCACTGGAGGTGGGGGCCGGGTTGGATGGGAGACAGCAGCAGGTGATCTGTTCCAGAGCTGGGGACAAGACTAGGGGATAGAATTTGGAAGAATGGGATGAGAGGGAAAGATCTGCAGTTAGCTTACCTGCTTCCCTGGTCAGAGTGCAAAATTTATATTTATTTTTGCTACAAAGTTTCACTATATAGTCCAAGATAGCCTGAAACTCATAATTTCCCAGTCTCTGCCTTTAAAATGCTGTACTTTCAGGTGTATTTTACTACATCAGGCTTTTTTTTTCCTGCTTTGAAACATATTTAATAGATGTTACTGCCTCCGTTTTTACTCATGAAGAAATCAGATTTTGAAACTTAAGTAATTTAAGAAAAGTCCACACACCTTCAATAGAAAATGGAAGTTTTCAAAGCCAGGTTCATATGACCTGTGATGACTTCAACTTTAATGCTGTAATGCTTCAACACTATGGATTCATGTATGTTTTCCTCTGGTGTAATTTGATCAAAACAGGAACCTAGTTTTTTTCATTTTTTCATTATTACCAGTCAGTATCACTTTCCCAAGATTGCTACAAAACAAATTATATCTTGAGTAAATAAGAGCAAAAATGAACTACAGGGTACCCTAAGTATTCAGGAGGAGTTGATTCCAGTACCTCCAGGGATACCCAAATCTGCAAGTGTACAAGCTCTTGTATAAAATGCTGCATGTTTTTCATTTTAGCTCTATATATCCTCCTGTGTACTTTAAATAATCTCNGGATTGCTTCTAATATCTACCCAGCTGTAAATGCTGTGGAAATACTTGTTACATTGCATTGCTTAGGGGATAATCCTAAGAAACAGAATCATTTTTGCAACAATATTTTTGAACTCAGGTGAGTTTAATCAACCTATGTGGAGCCCATAGATACAGAGAAAAGGTGAATAAAACACACACACACACACACACACACACACACACACACACACCACATACATTGCACACACATTTGTATTTTTATATATGGATGTTTATAGATATATGTGTAAGAAATGGCTTGCTATGGTCCATTTCAATAAGATGCATGCTTAGAATTACAGGAGGTGCTAGGCCCCTCTTTTCCTAGCTGGCAGCTGGCACCTGTTTGTCCTAGGACTCTGAGAGTTAGACAGTTGCAAATTGTCTACTATGGAACTGAGTCTAGGGTTGGAAAGAGGCAGGGTAGCCTGAAGCTCTGAATTGTTCACTGGATGAAGCTTTGTGTCTTGGGCCAATGAAATGAGGACTTTAAGAGGGATGCATGTTACGGGATATTTGTACACTGTGAAGATATATTACTGTGATTTTATAATAAACAGCTGAATGGCCAATAGCTGGGCAGGAGAGATAGGCAGGATTTCTGGGCAGAGAAAGAATGCTAGGAAGAAGAAAAGTGGAGTCACCAGCCAGACAGGGAGGAAACAGGATGGGCAATACAGAGAGATGAAGTCAGGAGTCATGTGACAGAACATAGATTAAAAAATATGGGTTAAGTTAGAAGAACTAGTTAGGAAAAAGCCTAAGCTAAGGCTGAGCTTTCATAATTAATAATAAGTCTCCCTGTTGTTATATGTGAGTTGGCAGCCCAAAGAATAGTACTACTACAGACATAAGTCTCAGTTTATGGGAGAATAGGACAGGGGTTTCTCACAATGGGAAGACTTAAAAAGCACTATATTGTCTTGCTCAGATCAGTATGCCAGAGGCCATTTTTATGTTTTCTCTGTTCTGGAGACCCTTTCAGCAGAATTATGTATTAAAAAATGCATTGTTTTCATTAGTCTTTTTGATTTTGTTATTTCTTATTAACAACATATGGATGTGTATGCAAACACACAGTGGGTCAACTGATTGTCCCTTGTNAAGTAGCTCATAGCTTGATAAAAACAAAACCAGAACCAGAAACAAACAGAGATACAGGTAAAGAAAAAAAAAATCTTGGAATTTAGAAGCCCAGGATTGGGAGACACACCAGAATGGGTTAAATTAGAAGTTTATTCCCGATATATCTACGAACATTGCCTTGTGTGTCAAAAATCATGTCCTCTAGGGTTTTCTGCAGGCTAATGCTACACATGTTATTTCATTTTCTTCCTGTTGTAAAAATGAAAGAGAAAGTGTTTACTTGTTGCCTTTTGAATAATTTCCTGGGGAAAACTGGTCTCTGTTTATGGGGAAGGGATGGAAAACTCCAAAATTGGCATTACTATGCAGACCATTTTGCAAGGGCTGTAAATCTATCATAAAATGCCTTTCTTCAGCAATCTAGTTCTTAACTCCAGCACGATAATTACTAACATAACCCAGCCCCCAGGCGCTCTCTTGTCAGCTGCACCTGAATATTCTATCTTGTTTAAGCTGTGATTTCTCTTCAGCTTTATTAGTTTAAAGAGCCCATGGCTACTCTCTAATGAGAGACAACCAGGCTTTTGTGGCCCTGGTCACCCTCTACTGCTTGATTGTAGCTAGAAAAAAGTTCACTGGGAGGTAACATAACAAAACAAAACAAAACAAAACAAAACAAAACATAACAAAACAAAACAAAACATAACAAAACAAACAGAAAACTACCACCAGCAATAAGCCAGTATACAAAAATTACAACTTTTATAACTACCAGGAAAAACTACATTAATACTGAATTTTATGTTTTTTTTTCCTTGACCAATATTAAAAGAAAAAAAAATCAAAGAAAAAAATACGGCCGTGCAATATTTCCCCTCAGGGCATTAGCCTTCCCTTGGCGTGCTCTGTCTCCACTGTGATCTCTAAACGCTAACAAATCTGCTGAACAACAGACCCTGGTGTTAGCTTCTGAACGCCCAGCTTCTCTCCTCAGAGCAGTTGGCCTGGGGCGAGGTTTCTCAATCAGTGTCAGCTTCAAGCCAGCGGTTTGCATCCTACTGCAAAATTTATGGAGCATGCTGATGAGAACAGTGTGGCTCCCTGGGAGGACAACTGGGAATTGGCCGAACAGTTTCCGTAGGGCTGAGCTCTCAGCTGGGCCATTGATTATTCCTTCATCTGGTTGGGACTTCAAAAGCTTGCATGCCTTGTTATCCATTTTGTACCCCTCATGTCACTTCTTATACTTTAGAGTATTTCCCACAAGCCATCTCCTCTTGACGGACACTAATCTGCATCCAAGCTTCAAGTGTCTAGGATGATAAGGGAGGGAAGTGATGTGTTTGAGTTCTAAATTACCTGGTGAGGCTCAAATGCGCATAGCCAGAGGGTGACAGAGAGAATGGGTTGGTGGATGGTAGGGATCACACTTGGCACAGTACTTTCTGGGGTATACTTCACAATGGGTAATCTTAGATGTCAACCTGAGTGGCTCTAGGATAAACTAAGATATGCCTCTGCGAAGATCCCTAAGGGTGTTTCCTAGAAGGATTAGCTGAAGGGGAAGACCTCCCTCAGAGTGAGCAGGGCCTTCTGGCTGCAGTCCAGAAGAACAGAGATGGCAGGGAAAGGCAGGCCTGCTGCCAATTTGCCCTGTTGGTAAATCCATATATTTTCTGCTGTCATCCTTTGCGAACATCAGGACTATTACTGTCTGCTTTCGTTCTTATTTTCAAGCCCGCTTATAACGTTGCTGATAAATTTGAACTCAGTAGTAAGTTTGAAGTGTGACTGTGGAGACTTAATTTTGTTGAACTTCCTATTCGTTGGGGGCAAAGTTGTCTCACAGAAGCACTTTCTTAGCTACTGCTCCAGCATGAAGGTGGAAACAGCTCTTNAATATAAGATGGAATGCTGTAATTGTCAGGTCCTCTAAAAACCCAGGATAAATGGCTAACTGTCCTTCCTATTAGCATACCAANATGCATGCTGGCCTCTAGGCTCTCTCACAATTGCCAATACCTGTTAGAGTCCAGCTCCTCTCAGTATTTCTTACCATGCCCCCTAACCTTTCCAGCCCAGGGGCTTCCCTTCCCCCAGCTTCTCATTCCTATATAACCCAGCTATTTCAACCATGTGCCCTTTTGGATCTCACTCTGACTCTTTTCTTTCTTGGTTCCCTTGGCTCTCTNTTGGTGCCCTATTAAACCCTGAGAATTTCGAGGAGAAAGACCAAATCCACCATTCTCCAACTGAAGCAAGCTTTATTTTGGGGTGCACCCAGGACTGGCCAATCTGGCTGCCTCTCAAGTCTGGATTTTAGAGAAGAGCCCCTGCCAGCCTCTTGAGGTCCCTTTTGTAGGAGAGATAAGGTATTCACAGGGNCGAGAGTGGTGGCTGTTATAGATTGTTAGAAAAATACAACGAAAGGGAATTAACAAGGAGAGGGCTATACATCATGTGAATGGGGGTCCCAAGTTTAGTGTAGATGGAAAAANATGTTTTACAATTTATGTCAGGTCTAAAAACAGGAACNTATTCTTAATCACAAATAGAAATCATAGCTTGCAAGGACTTAATACAGGGCAAACTGGAACTTATTCTTNAATCACAGATAGAAATCTTAACCAGTACAGGACAGACAGGGACTATTCTTAACTGTCTTAATGACAAACAGAAATCTTAACCTGAAAGGTATATTGTTCCTCTTTTGGTCTCACATCCCTCCTTTGCTTCCTCTCTCTTCCACTCTCACTCTCCTCACTCTCCTCACACCCTCCTCACCCACTTCAGGTTGGACTCTTCAAGATGTACTCCAGCTATACTCTTCCTCATATCTGCAATAAAAACCTTTTCCTCATTTCATTCAGTGATGCTGAAGCACTTTAATCTGAACCTTTCTGGATCATATTATCTCTTGGTGTGTGGTGGAAACAGGAGGCTGTAAGGGCCAGTTTGTGTTTAAAGGACATGTCACTGGTAAGGATATCCTGTATGAATCAGCACAAAATTGCTGACACTGCATGTCCAGGGAGCCCCAAAGCAAACAGTGATGTCATCTCTCATCTAACTAGTTCTTGCAGAATTCCACTTTTGTGTGGGTTCTGTATATATATGGCTTTGAGTTAGAGACTTAAGTCCTTCATGCAACCTTTGCCAGACACTTGTATGTGTTTGTGTATAGGCTTGTAGGCTGGTCTACATGTGTGTCTCTGTCTGCTGTGTGTGTCAGCGGGTGCTTATAAGCTTGGCAGCTTATGTACTCATAAATAAAGTCTCCCATATCTGTCCAAAGTTCCAGGATCTCTTCAACATCCGAGCATCCTGTGACTCAACTCCTTTCCTGGCCTTAGAGGGCTNATCGCACAGTGTGAACTTGTGACTCANTTTTGGGTTAGAATGAAAANTAAGTTTCTTATAAAGAAGGGGATGAAAAGTTTCAGATGTATTATGTCCTACAAAAATAGCTCAAGGGATCCTAGATGTGTCTAGATTCAGTCACTTGTAATTGACAACATTTAACTATATTGATTGCAGGTATGGTGGAGAAAGAGGGTTGAGAATCCAATAGAATTGAGTTTAATTTTTCTATGAAAGGTCTACATTCNTGGCAATTTCATGGGTGACAATTGCTGACCCTGGACATGGTGGTATTGGGAATTGGAGGTTTTGAGAGGTGAGTAGGTTATAAGTGTAGAACTGCTTATAATGGAATTAATGTCCTTGTTAACGATACCCCTACACGGCTTCCCTGATCTTTTTCATATATGAGGAAACAACCACAAAGTCCCATTGATGAACAAGATGAAAACNCTCACTAGACATCAAATTTGGTGACTTCTTAAGCCTGGGCCTTCCAGCCATGTGAAGTCTCAAACCTGAAGTTCTACTGTGTGAAAGCCACCCAGCCATGGTAGCTTTGCTGTAGCCTTCCAGATGGAACAAGTNGGTTCTTAATTTTACCATTTCCTATCTGGCCTCAAAGCTTGAAATTTCTTACTTTGCTCTCCTCTGTTTCAGAGACCTCATTGTTTTCTCTCTGAGCCTTACTTTCAGTGTAGGGATAGCCTTATACTCCATTCTTTTGAGTATTAAGACTGTCAAGAAATTCAAACAATCAAGTTGAAGGGGTTATTTTTTGGTAGAAATTTTATATTTTTACTGTTATTAATTCTAGCATTTAATATAGAATTAATTACCACTACTCAGATTTTGGTGAGGTGAAATGGCATAGGCTTTTAAAGAAAGATTAAGTGTCCCCGACTCTTGTGTGTCACTTATAAATCTGACAATGTACCTGTTGCAGTGTCAGCATGCTCACCCTTACCACAGAATATCCTGGATGGGAAGATTTTCTAAACTATATAGATAATATACAAAATACTCTCATGTTCTCATTTCCCTTTTGGTAATCAGAGTATAATATGCTATGGTTTGCCGAAAGCAGTAAAAATATTAATTTGGGCTATGACTTGTATGGCTCTGAGACATCTACATTTTTCCTCCTGCCTAGAATATTATTTTTTCCTTTCTATCTAGATAACTTTTATTTTTCATAGANGCTCAACTTGAATATTCCATTTCTAGAATATNATTCATAACTCTTATTAATATACTATAATTTAAGGACTAGTGTTTCTTAAGCTATAATAAACCTTGTATCATTTCAGCCATTTGAATGAACTGTTCTTTTGTAATACCCTGTGGTTTTATTACCTCCATAAGATTCGAAAAGATTATANCACTCAGATCTGAGATAGTTCNGAGATAAAGACATTTGCCATATAAATTGAGGGAACTTAAGATTGATCCTGGGAACCCTGTAAAGGTGGAAGGAGAGAATCAACTCTACCAAGTTGTCCTATGACTTCCAAAGACCATGGTATACAGGCTTATTCAAATACATCATACACACAAACTTGATAATAAGCAAAATTTTTTAAGATCCTAACACTCTGGTGCTGGAGACCCTAGTGGATCTGGGATTCTATACTCTACTTACATATCCTTGGATTCTCATGACAATTTGTTTTCTTGCTTCTCTCAGAGGACCATGCACCCCTTTCCTTTCAAGAGTTATGCAGCTTCAATTGATCACGTTTGAGTTTTTAAACTTTTCTGCTCTATTCTGTTTCAAAGCCAGGGCCTTTCGGTTGAACCTCCAATTCCCAACACCACCATGGCACTATGTCCAGGGTTAGCAATTATCACCCATGAAATTGCCAGGAATGTAGACCTTTCATAAAAGAATTAAACTCAATTCTATTGGATTCTCAACCCTCTTTCTCCATCATACCTGCAATCAANACAGTCAAATGCTGTCCCTAATTACAAGTGACTGAATCTAGACACATCTTAGATCCCTTGGACTCTTTTTATAGGACATAATACATCTGAAACTTTCCATCCCCTTCTTTACAAGAAACTTATTTTTCATTCTAACCCAAAATTGAGTCGCAAGTTCACACTATGAGGTCA
>LZPO01117746.1:15873-45689 GCA_001675575.1 Neotoma lepida
GGAAGTCCTGGAAGCAAGTATGTCTGAGGGTCAATCTCTCTGGTATTTGGGATCTAGGCTAAGTCCGGAGGGATTGGCTCACATCCATGTGGCCGTTCCTTCTTCAGTATTCTTCGTTACAAGCTGAATGCATTAAAGAGAAACAAGAAAAGAGAAAGAAATCGTTAATTTATACTTTTTGTACTTCTTGGTTTTCTTTTCTTTCATTTTAAACGTTATCACTTACTGTTTCTGAGAGGTGAATTGGCAGAAAACTCTTCTTGTCTTTATTAACTTGGGAGAATGTGCATCCCTGGGTCAGTTTTAATTCCCTCAGAATTTTCACACAATCTTAGCTGCTTGGGAGAAGCTTGGAGAGTTTAGAGGGGGAAAGAAATCAATACTCTCCTAACACCGTATATCCGCGTATGTTAAATGCAGGTTATTATGCAACACATAATTCTGTTACAGTTAAAGAGCTGGACACCAATTTGAATATGGACAAGGGATACAAGGATAATGTACAAGATGAGGAATTCTAGATGCATCTGCAGAGTTCATCTATTGCTATGGTAACAGATACATCCTAGCAACAGCTGCTTGGTACACAGCTGACATGGGGTNCTTAAGCCCAGAAACAAGAGGAAAATGAGCCATGAAGACATATTCAGTGTGTGTAGAATTTATATTTTTGAAAAAAATTGAAATGGACAATGTACAAATATGTTAAAAGAATGAAGCTACAGAGATCAAGGCTTATTTTCTCACCAGCACAGAACATGGCATTTCACTGGATTAGTTGCAATGGTGGCTGTAGTGTCCTGGTTGTGAGGTCAAACACTGTGCATGAGATGGCCAGTCCTGGTGAATCATGTCTTCTGGCTGAATCGAGAAGACAGCAGTCAACTATGGTTTGAATGTACATTGTACATATTTTCCTATCTGCAATTCTTGGAATCTCAGGGACATAAAATTTTTCAAACATCCCCCTGTAAAAGAGAATTCAAGCAGCTTAAGATTTTTGTTAAAGCTTGTAAAATATTTGTCCTTTTTAATTACTGAAACAGTTTTGTAAAATTCTGGAATTTTCAGGCTCAGAGATTCAGATGTTCTTCTTCAGTTTTGATAAACATTNACTTTATAAAATAAAAATAACCAGATATTTCCCATCTGTTTGTATGGAGGGAGGGGGAGAGAGAGAGTATTTGTCCTTAGTAAATATTTTCCAAGGAGCAAACATATTTTCCTCTAAGTTTCAATCACTAGATAGAAGGTAATGAAATCAGCGTTCATTAAAGGTTGTTTCAAGCCATGCTATCAAATTTGCTGGATCATACAAAGTTACATCTGGAGAAAATCAAACCCCTACTGTAACAAAAATTGATACCTGGGCATGGAGAGATAATTCTGCTTCCTTTTGCCCCAAAAGAACTGTGTTTGTGTCCTGCTTCGACAGGCATTTTGCATGTAAGAGTCCATGTATCAGAACCATATCAAATTCANTAATAAAGCAAAGATAATAAAGGTTGAGTTACCTGATAATGGAAATGCCATCCAAAAAGAGCAAGAAGGGGATACTCCAAACTGATGGACTGCAAGAAAAGAGAAAGCTTTGACAAGTTCTCATTAAGGTATGGATGCTGGGCTGTTGTTTTAAGTTGGAGATTGAACCCAACACCCATGGCGTTGAGCATGAGCCCTTTCACTGAGCTGTTTCTTCAGGTCCAGGCAGATAAATTTGAAAATATAATCTTTAATGGAGAAATAACTGGAAGCAGGACCCAACTTAGAGATGTAGTCATGAGTCCTGCAGGAAGCTGTCTTTTATTTGTTTTTTTCTCTTTTAAAAATTTGTTTATTTTTGTGAATTTTATACAGTGAAAAATAGGATCACATCTACTTACTATTGGCAGTGGATAGTTGCTGGGAGTAGGGGGAAGACATTCTTTAGGATATGGCCACAGGCAAATTTCCCATGTCCTAGTGGATGGGTCCAACCCCAATTCATAAAGAGCACAATTAACCTGACTTGGTGAGTTATGTATTTTATTAAAAGATATGAATTTGAGAGGGGTTGTATTGTGTTAGGGCATATATGGGAAGGTATTAGAGAAAAGAAGGTTACCTGCACAGGACCTACACAAGATCAGTCCATATAAAACTCTGGCATAGATAAGGTAGATATATTGTTTTCTCTTATTCAAATAATATTTTCTGTTCTTTGCATCATCTAACTAGAGATTGTGCCATTTTCCCCTCTGTGCACAAACTTAGTTTCACATGATACCAATGGTGTCACACTTACTTTACATGTAGCTCTAAACAATATTTGCATTAAATAGACCACCAAACTGTCTTGAAAGATTGAGCTTACTCGAGAACTCTGAATGATGCCAGCCCTTAACAAGTTGCCATGGCTTTCGTTGTGATGCCCAATATCTCGGAGCCTATTTTAACTACAAATGCAAATCCTGGCTTTCATTACTCTCATATTTATTGGAGCCAGACAGATAGGAATTTTAATCTTGGAGACCTTTCCTGGTGACCAGTGCCAAGGCCAGATATTGGCTTTGGCTTTTGCATCCCTCTGCCTCTGTTGTTTCTGAAACCACCTATACAAACACCCATTCTAATATAAACAACACAGCACNCCTGAATATAGCTTCCAGGTATATCCTTTGGAATTCCCCTTTTTCTGAATCCTTGAACNTTAATGACCAAGAATGAAAGTGATAATATCGTCAGGATGCTTTGAGGAACTCTTGGTCTTGACTGTCTTCCTGTGTCTGTTCTAGTTTAGATCTGAAGTTGGGGGAGCCCAGCTGGGAGACTGGCTCCCACACTTTATGACAGGGTACTCTTGGGGAGTGAGGGATAAGAGATATTAGATAGAAGGATAGAGGGGAGAGAAACAGATAGAAACACAGGATAGCCTCGGGAGGGTCTGGATCATTATCCACTGGCCTCTTCTGTCTCTTCTAAAGGGCCTTTTATAGGAATGCCAAGAGGTGGAACAAAAGACCTCCCACTAGCACAGCCAAGTGCAGACAGACCCTTTCCAATCACCCAGTAACCACACACACAAGCAATCCTCTAATGCAGCCCTGCTGGGTAAAGCAAGCTCAGATCTCACTAGGAAATCTTTGTGGGCCTCCACATGAGGTGTTCCCCAGGGGTTGATCATCAAAGCTTTTACCAGTATGCACTGCTGTTGGGAGTGAAGAACCTTTAAGACATGGGACCTAGTGGAAGGAAGTTAGGCCGTTGGAGGGTTTCATAGATCTGCTATTGGGACTCTGGCCCCTTTCTGGAGAGAATTCTTTGCTTTTCCTACTCCAGGAGATAGAAGTGTACTTGTTATGATATAGTGTGCTGTCACAGGCCACATCAACAGCGGATGTCTACAGATTGAAACCTATGAAAATATGAGCACAAACAATCTTTCTTCTTTTTTAACTTATTTCTCCAGGTGGGTTGTCATGGCAATGGAAAATTGACTAACACAGCATCAACTTTAAACTTCTTGAATCATAACTGTGTAAAATATACATTCCTACTGGACCTGTTTGGAAAGATGGACAGGTGTGACAGCTGTCTGTGATCCCAGATGGGGAAGCAGAGACAGGGGATCCTGAGGGCAAGGTGCTAGATAGACCAGCTGGAATTAGCAAGCTCTGGGTACAGCTGGTGACTGTGCCTCAATACACAAAGGGGAGAAACAGGGAGGAAGATACCTGATATCAACTTTGAACCTCCATGTGCACACATACATGTACATATGTGTACACCAACTCACACAAAGATGCATACCCAGACTTATATTCATGAACACATACCATCTCACACATGTGCAAACTCTTCCATTTTTTTTTAAATTCACACACATAGTATGGAAATTCTTCCATTTTTTTTGTTAAATAGACAGGAATTGAGAAGATTGAAGGCAATGGATAANATATGCAGTATGTCCAAATGGCAGACACTAGCACATGGCCATCACTCAGAAATAAATTTTTAAAAATCTCGAACAAAAGCTTTTATATGTCTTTAGTAAGTGGTCGTGAAGCACATAGTCCTTTTATTGCGTATGTGTGCATACTACATATGCTTGTGTATTCATGTTTGCATTTATGTGGGCATACATATGTGTGCAGCTGTACCTGTCTCTNTATGAGCATGTGTATGGAAGCCAGCAGTTCATGTCAGGTGTCTTTCCTCATTTCTCTCTTCCTTATATGTTGAGGCAAAATCTCTCATTTAAACCTATAGCGCACCAATTTGGCTAGTCTACCCAGCTAGCTTGTCAAAAGGATTCCGTCTCTACTGAGTGCTATGAATAGGGTGACATACCCCACTTTTACATGGGTACTCAGGATCTGAACACTATCACCCATTGAGTTGAGTCATCTCCCAGCCCCTAAAGCACATATTCTTATAGCATTATCATGACTGCAGTGCCCACTTAGCACCACACACAGAACCATCTAGATGATTCAAAGTACCTTGTCCAGTGNCTTGATTTTTATGTCACATGGACACTGGTTTCAGACCTGCCTCTCAGTTGTGATTCATAGTTCTTATTTTGTGATNCACNTGTGCTCATTAGCTTAGGTACCTTGTCACAACCCTGAAATATTAGTCCTATTTTATTTTAATTTAATTATTCTTCAATGCATGCAGGTAGCAAGATAAAAGATATGNAAATCTTCGTAGANTTTGTCTTTCTTTTCTGTCTCTTCTAGTCAATCATTAAGTCCTGTCAATTTTATAAAACTATCTTGAGTTCCCATGCCAGTCTTCAGGGCTGCACTCTGTGTCCGTTTCAATCAATTCTCCTTACAGCTCCTCCCTGGGCTTTCTAAATTTGATTGCAGTGGTGTTACTCTCCTGTTTAAAACTTAATTACACCCTGCTTCCCTCACAACAAATGCAGCTTCTTTTGCAGAATAAAAATCCTCCCAGCCCTTGGCCTGTCTTCCAGCCTTATGCTGCCCTCCAGCTCTTCATAATTCTAAGAAAAGGCAGTATAGATTATTTCCTGAGCTGTGTCTGCTCAGGCCATNCTTTTTACTAAGAAACCTTTCCTGAAGCCTGAATTTAAGTTCCATTAATCTTCAAGATAACCAGACATGCTTCTCCAATAATTTCTAAATGGAGAATTGCAAATGTAAGAAAATAAACGAAGGGCACAATAAAATCCCAGTGAGGCAACACCCATGTCCCTCTGTTGACTTGTAGTCATTGTTTTCTCATTACTTCTCTGTTATTTCAATACAATTCTATTCACCACAATTTGTTGTGCAAATATTTTGGTGCACNGCTACATTTTTGGTTTAAATGTGAAAGGTCCCATATAGTCTTGGGCGTTTCAATACTTGTCCGTGGTTGTTGGACCTGTTTGGGAGGTTTAGAAGGCATGTCCACAGTGGAGTAAGTACATGAAAGTAGCATGCTTTGTGCGTTCATAGCCTCAACCTCCTTTTCCTTTTCTCTGCTTCATGCTTGCATTTGAGGACATGATCTCTCAGCTCCTGCCTCTGACCACCATGCCTGTTTGCTGCTATGCTTCCCACCATGATGGACCCTCATCCTTCGGGAACCATCAGCCCCAATAGACTCTNCCTTCTGTATGTTACCCTGGTATGTTTTATCACACTAGAAAAGTAATGCAACAATCTTAAGATATTCTTTCTTGATTATACTTTGGTAATGTTACCTAAAATAATTACTACTAATGCCCTAATACTATAATCTATCCAACTGTCTTGCCTGTGTTGTTGTTTTTGTAATTTTTACTTCCTGGTTTTATTTTAATTAATTAATTAATTGTGGCATGGATCTGAATTAAGTAAGGAACTTGTCTGTATGTCCATTTTTCTGTACCTTTTCTCTCCAGTGTTGCTCCTGACAACTTACTTGTGGAAGGAATTAGATTATGTCTCCTCTCTAAAAAGTTCCCCATGGCAACTTATTTAATGGAAGAAATTAGATTGTTTATCAATGGGCATTTCTGGCGATCTGGATTTTGCTGATTGCACCTGTTTGTTATTCTAGAATGTTCTTCTGTCTTCTCATTTGTCTTTCTTGATGGTTGGATATAGAGTTTCATTCATATTAAAATTTGGTTTATTTATTTGTGTTTGTGAGGCTTTCTCCAGAAGTCCTGACATGTACTTAGGAATCCCACTGCTTGGCTGTTTCCCTCCACGGAATCCCGGAGCTTTTTAATTCATTAATTCGCTATAGAGTGTGACTCAGAGATAATTTCCTTCTACTTTTCCTTCTTCCCTTAGCAGCTAGACTGCCATGATGAGTAGAAAGACNCTTTCTTGTTGTCTTGTGTCTATGTCAGGGTGCTGGCTAGGTTTGTGTCAACTTGACACAGGCTAGAGTCATCTGAGAGGAGGGAACCTCAACTGAGAAAATGCCTCCGTAAGATCAGGCTGTAAGCAAGCCTGTAGGGTATTTTCTTAATTAGTGACTGATGGGGAAGAGCCCAACCTATGGTGGGTGGGATCATCCCTGGGCTGGCAGTCCTGGTTCTATAAGAAAAGTAGGCTGAGCAAGCCGGGGAAGAAAGCCAGTAAGCAGCACTCCTCCATGGCCTCTGTATCAGCTCCTGCTTCCAGGATCCTGCCCTGCTTGAGTTCCTGCCCTCACTGCTTTTGATGATGATGTGGAACTGTGAGTAAGATGAACTGTTTCCTTCCTAACTTGCTTTTGGTCATAGTGTTTCACCAGAGCAGTAGTAACTCTAACTAGGACAGTTAGTCATTATTTACCAGCCTCTATTTATTTGACAGTCTTCAAGCCATCCGTGGCCATGTTTTGTTTTCAATTATTATAAACTCATGCTAGATATTTTTCCAATAATACAAGATTTATTTAGCCAAGCATGATGGCACATATCTTTAATTCCAGCACTCAAAAGGCAGAGGCAGGCCTCTGAGTTCATGGCCAACCTGGTCTACAGAGCAAGTTCCTGAACAGTCAAAGCTACACAGAGAAACCTAAAAAAACAAAAATAAAAATGAAAAGATTCATTTTTACTTAAATTTATATATGCATGTGTGTGTGAGTTAATGCTATTCCTCCATGTGTGTGTGTGTGTGTGTGTGTGTGTTTATGCCTGCAGAAGAGGGTATTGGGTCACCTGGAGCTAGAGTTTCAAGCGGCTCCAGTGTGAGTGTTGGGAACTGAACTTGAGATCTCTGGAAGAGGAGCAAATACTCTTAACTCTTGAGCCATTTCATTCATTTTCATTGTTTTTCTTACTAATGTTCATATTGTCCCATTTTGCATCAGGGGCATGTCCTTAGGTTAGCCGAGCTCTTCTATTGGCTCTTAGGAGTCTTTCTTTAATATTTGCTATGAAGTGGGCTGTTTCAGATTCTGCTTATTTATTTGATGAAATCATCCATCTCTCCAAAGAATAATTTTATTTCTTGAAATAAAAGGTAGGAAATATTATGTGTCATAATTATACTTCTAATTCAAATTGGGCACTGTAGAGATTTTAATTAGAGTATTCTGCTTTACTTGTGTTCTCTTATTTCTACATTGGGAGTTCTAAATGTACACGTTGTGATGAAATACTACATTTATTTATTAAAGTTATCTCTTACTATATACACAATAGTATTGGAATTATAATATGAAGCCTCCTGCTAATAATATAATTCCAAAAATAGCTCAATTTATTCTTCCAGTCCTTTGTGTCATTTGTCTTGAATTTCCTTACTAGTGACCGAAGGCTTTACTGCATTTCTAAGTCACATGGTACAGTCTTTCCCTCTGTGTGGATAGCTCATCACAGAAACACACATTTCACGTTCTTAACCTTTCTCAGGAGGGTTTTTGCTTTAACTCAGTGCTAGANCATTTGCTTAGCATGGACAAGGTCTTTGGGTTAATTCTCAGCATACAAGAAAATGTTTCTAGAGGCTTCTTAAAAAATTAAAATTGCTTTTTATTACTTAAATCATTTTTCTAATTTAAAAACCAAACCAAGTTTAGTTTTTTTTTTTATAATGTCTGCTGCTTTTCCCTGTTCCTAATTCCGCCTTCACCTTTCTGTATATTTAAAGATGTTTATTACTTTTTGTTTTTAAATATAAATCATATACAACATCGAAGTAACANTGTTAAAGAATAAATTGCAATATGCTATATCCACTCCTTTTATCTTGTTTTTATTAGTAAAAAACAAAACAAAACACAAAACAAAAAATGAAAACATCTCCCTGGAAACAAACCCTAATAGTATATAAACCTAGTCCTTGTTTATTTTTATTGTTGCATAGTAATCCATTGTGACAATTCAATTCCAACAGTTCCCTGCTGAGGTACACTAAGTTTCTCTAACCAACAATCCCAACAACAAAATGCTTTATACATTTTTTCCTTTATTCTTTGAAGTGTTTGTCAGTATTTCTGTGGGATATGTTTTTGAACATGGAATTGCTAGGTCAGAAGATAAATGCTATGATATTTTACTGTATCCCTTCAAATTATCTTCCACAGTTCTTGATCCATGTTGCTTTTGCTCTAGAGGTAGATGGAAGTGCTTTTTATACAACTGGACCAAATATGCTCTTAGAGTTTGTGCCAATGTTATAAATGTAATGCATCTTAATTTGCATGTCTTTTTATTAGGAACAAAGTTATTATAACCATTCACAGGGTTAAACCTGTTTGCCTTTATTTTTAGGAACTAATCTAATCTTGCCCATTTTTATAAATATTTATTATAGTAGAAATATTAGTCATTTATTTAAATATAAGTTATAACTAAGAAATTTTCATTATTGGTTTGCTTACATTGCTATTTTTAGCCAAGTTTTTTTTCCTTTTTGATGTTACAAAGATTTTTATATTTCTTTTTCCTGAATCAACACCTATATTGGTACTTGTGGTTGGAGATGGGCTGTAAACAGAATCCAAATTTTAGAATTGAAAGAATTCACATGGCAGGATCCTCCCATAGAGGCAATTCAGTATCACAGGCTCCATGGTCTAAGAAAGGTGCATTGGCTTTTGCATGTGAAATTGCTGTCTAGTAAACATGATGGTCGGGTCTCAAACTGGAAGCTGGAAAGACTGTTCAGTGAAGAGCCTGTTCTCACCAAGGCTGAATCTTTCATAGTGTGCAAGGTGTGCTGTGCTAGAAGAACAAGATGTGCAAGTAGCCCTTTTCCTTGTTTTTGAGGATTTATTTTTACTTATGTGTATAATATGTGTCTGTATATATGCCAGGTGTGAGTGAGTTCTTGAGGAGAGTGTCAATTTCCTGGAGCTGGAGTTGTGGGTAGTTGTGAGCTGTCTGACATAGATGCCAGGAATGGAACCCAGGTCCTCTGCAAGAGCAACAAGTGCTCCTAACGTCTGAACCATCTCTCTGTCTCAAGGAGGTTTTTTTTTTTTTTCCTAAGTGGCTTTTTTCCAAGGAAGACAGAACCATCATAAAAGGAAATCCAATCAGAGCCAACAAAATCCTTACAAAGCATTTAATTTTCACGCTGATACTGTGAGGCACACATTTTTAAAGGCACTTACAAAAAAATACAAGTACACTGCAGATGCGACTCAGTCATTTAAAACCCATTAGGATTTTTACATTTTGAAATTCTCTCAGGCACTCATGTTTATTTCGTTTTTCAGCCTTAGAACTTGGTTTCATTTTGGCTGGTGTGCTTCAGTAACTTCCTTATTGGGCAAGATAATNGGAGATGCACATTTTGCTTTTACACTTTTGCCNTCTTCAAAATCATGGGGGAGGGAGAAAAGGGAGCAAGTGATAATTTTAACAATCCCATGAAAATGCCCCGGTTTAATAGAAATATTTTGAGTAAGTGAAAGTGTAACATTTTGCTCAAATATTAAGTATTACTTAAGAAATACAATTTGATTTACCCCTGGTCTAAGTAGAACAGGATATAATGTCTATCTTCTAAATGTCTAGGTATGGTCTACTCAGACAAGTGCTGATTCAGGGAAAGGAAAGGGTAGAAGATATCAGGATTCAGAAAAGAATTAGGGGAAATAGAAGAGAACAAATGTTAAACCAAATTAAAATGCTATAAAACATAGTACCTAAGGCACATAAAATTCAAGAGAAAACGAGATAGTTATTTACTTTGCCGAGTGCACACCGAAGCACTGCAAGCCAGATACACATAAAATATTCCAATGGCAGAATTTGGGGAAACCAAAGCGAAGAAAAGGAAGAAAGTCTCAGGACTGTACAATTTATAGGCAGAGCTAGCCTCAGGCCTATTAGCCGTCTATTATTTTCCTCCTGTTGGAAGTCATCATTTGGCTCCTCTGGGGGTAGAAAGTGTAGCAACCGGCGATTGTCAGCTTCTTTTACGGGTTCATAAAAGCATTAAAGATAAAAGCAGTGGCCCAGACAGCGCCAGAGCCTCCCAGGTCTAAGAATAATTAACTTGGCTGGATTGCAGTTCCAGCTGATGACCAGAGATGGCGCTGAGTGTATAGGGAACCTAGGGCTAACCTGAGTCAGAAACTGGAGAGCAACCGGTCCCAAGTCTGTGAGCATGAATCCTTAACTAACCCCAGCAGCGGCACACCTTCTAGGAGAGGGAATCTTCAAGATGGCGAAGCAGAAGAACAAACCAAAACGACTAGAATTAGGGACATGTTACATTAGGAAGGCTGTACGAATAAAAATCCCTTCAGAGTTAACATAGCAGTAAGGACAATGCAGGAGACAACAGGGATGCACACCAAAGGCCTCAGAGAACTTGAGCAGCCTGTGTTCCTCAGGCGAAATCACCCCTCAGGGAAGTTTGTATTTGGCAGGTAGACCATGGGAGGTGGCACGCTCTTCCATCCTAAATGCCGAGAGACCGATTGTTCTCTTTCCAGTTTTAACAAACAGAAACCCGAGAGTTGTCTGTGTGGAGTTCAGCCGCCCAAGTCTAATGAAGCCTTTTAAATACCCTGCCCCTGGCCCCGACACAGATACCTTCTAAACTGGTATGTCCGTCTTGAGCAAGGAAGATGATAACTGTTTTTCTTCTCATTGCATAAGGAGCTGACCCGTTCACATATATGCACTAATATTTGAAAAAACAAAAATAAAGGGAGACTTCACGTGGCAGACAGACAAAGAAAAAATGTTACTCAAGGCCCCTCCAGTCAGGGTGGCAACCCTTTAATATAATGTCCATGTCTCTGTGTTACTTAACCAGTTTTCAGTCATAAAATGGATTTTGAATAGAAAATAAGTATGTACCTCTTCCCCTCGCTTTTATACCTTGAAATTCATTACTCTCTTTTTTTGTCAGTATAAGTGTAGTCCCTGAATCAGCAACAGCAGCAGTACCTGTGAGCATGTTAGGAATGCAGAACCTCGAGAACCTCTGTCTGTCTGTCTATCTATGTATGTGGGGTCTCTCTCTCCCTCTCTCTGTGTATGTGTGTGTGTGTGTGTGTGTGTGTGTGTGTGTGTGTGTGGAATGTAGAACTTAAGAACCTCTATCTATCATCTGTCTATCTGTCATCTTGATAGGTATTCTTGAGGTTCTGCATCCCTAACATCTATGTATATATGTGGATAGATAGATAGATAGATAGATAGATAGATAGATAGATAGATAGAGGCATTAAATGAGGTGGAGTAAGCAGATGGTGCAGAATGGTCCAACTATAAACAACGTCCTTAGTCTGTGCATAAGCATTCTAGGGAAGGGGAATCACAGGGAGTTGTAGATGGAGCTGGAGCTGGAGATGATGCTGAGAGAACCCTTGATTGCATCTCAGACCAGAATCAACCCAACCTTGGACACTAAAGGAGCATGCAAGTTGTCAAGGAAGGACCACAGTATGTGGTAGACAGGAATGAGAGGAACCTGCTTCCCAAAACATCTCAGTTCCCAGTGACACCGAAAGGGATGAGAAAGTGTGTGCATTTCCTAGGACTCTGTGTGACTGGACACAGAAGTCAGACAAGAAAGTGTGAGTCTAGGTGATTGGTAAGCCNAGCAAGATGTTCATCCCACACAAGTAACTCTGAACATGTAGCACTGCAGTAGTTCAAGGGGCCATCCCTGCTGTGACAGGGCAACAGCAGCAGAAGCAGTCTGGATGGGTGCTGAAGAGCACTGCCTGAGGGAGCACACTGGTACCTCNACCACCATGGATGCCATCAGCAGCCAGGAGAATGAGCCCAAGGCAGAGCAAGTCCAGAGTCATTGGCTTTATGCGGAAAGTTGGGCAAATAAACCTTGCTGCCTCAGCCCATCTTCATGCATATGCCCCTCCCCGTCCCATCCCCAGATCTGAGGAAAAAGAAATCGGAATAGA
This sequence comes from Neotoma lepida, assembly GCA_001675575.1. Lineage (NCBI taxonomy): Eukaryota > Metazoa > Chordata > Mammalia > Rodentia > Cricetidae > Neotoma > Neotoma lepida. The sequence continues at coordinate 28,180 of LZPO01117746.1, forward strand.
CTCCATCTTCTCCATCACTCCAGGAGCTAAAGTTAAAACTCAAATCTAGTTTTTAAAATAAAATGTTTTAATTAGACTGACAAAGCTTTAATAACCAGAAATATGTTTATATTCACTAATCTGTTGGGGGGATGGGAAGAATGATGTAACTCAGCAGGGGCAGGAGCAGCCATAGGAGAAAAATCAAACCAGCGGATGTTGTCCATCAACATTTCCTTAAAGAGTTACAAATTTCAGTGATAAAGACATATTTGCATTTCTATATAAACCATCCTTATCTGCCTACTCCTTGGTAACCAAGAAGAGACCATGCTCTTTGACTTCCTCCCACCCCCACAGTCATAGTCATCTACTGGTTTAGGCAGAGTTATTTTATCTCTGTGCTCACTTTTGGGTAACTTTATAATAATTTTGTTTAAAGGAATAATTCACTTACTGTTTATAAACACAAAGTATACCCTAATCTCTGGAATGGATTGAAAGGCCACTGATGTGTCTGCTTTCTTTTTGTACTTTCTCTTGGCATCCATGCATTCTCCCAGAACACTCACTACAGCAGAACCATTTCAGATTCCTTTCTCTTGGCTCTCAAGAAAGGTCCAAAGGCGAGGCAGATTCTAATCCTGATGCACAAATTCTAAGTGGAGAAATGGAATGGCTTAAACTCTAGGACAGAATATGCCCAATTCATTTATGACCACATGCAGGTGGATGGCCGGTGAGTTAACTCACACAATAAGAAGTGATCCTGTTCTATGATTAGCAAATGAAGTCACTGCAGATATGAAAGTCCAGAGAAGCCCACATGGATGATAGAATTGAGGGATAAAATGTGGTGTAATNGAATCATTCCAAGAATAATTCCTAGAACTTCCTTAGATATTTTTGTAGGGATTGTTTTTGTAGTCTGTGTCTTTTATTTTTTTCTTTTTTCCTGCAATTCTCTTCCTAAGACATATCATTATGTGTTTTTAAATTTCAAAGAAGTTGTTAGACACATGAAGTAAAACTCGAAGCTGTTTGTTCTGGTGTTTCCATAACAAATTTGTAGACAAGGCAAGAGGAAAAGAATTTGAAACAATTATCTAAAACATCTCTCACTACCTAGGGAGTTTATTTTTTTAAAAAACATTATTTTACATCCTGACTGACTGCAGTTTCCCCTCCCTCCTCTCCTCCAAGTCCTTTCCCACCATCTCCCCTTTGCTCCTCCTCCCATCTACTACTCCTCCTTCATTTCTATTCAGAAAAGGGCAGGCCTCTCATGGATATCAACAAAACATGGCATATCAAGTTGCAGTAAGACTATTTACTCCTTTACACCTTTCCTCCTATTAAGGCTGGACAAGGCAACCCAGTATCAAGAATACAGTCTCAAAAGCCAGCAAAGTGTCAGAGACATCCCCTGCTCCCACTGTCAGGAGTCCCACAAGAAGACCAAACTACACAACTGTCACATATATGAAGAGAGCCTAAGTTAGTCCCATGCAGGCTCCCTGGTTGTCAGTTCAGTCTCTGTGAGTCTATGAGCCCAGGTTAGTTGTTTCTGTGGGTTTTCTTGTGATGTCCTTGACCCCTCTGGTTCTTACAATCCTCAGCAGAATTCCCTGAGCTCAGCCTAATGTTTGGTTGTGAGTCTCTGCATCTGTTTCCATCAGTTGTTGGATGAAGCCTCTCTGATGACGTTTGGGCTAGGCACCAATCTATGAGTATAGCAGAGTGTCATTAGGCATCATTACATTGACATTTTTTTTTTCTCCAGGCAAGTTTGGTTCTATCCTAGGTCTCTGGGCCATCCAGCCTCTCAGTCCTGGTGCTCCAGGTACTGTCAGGGGTGGGCTCACTTTTGTGGCATGGGTCTCAGGCTGGACCAGTCATTAGTTGACCACTCCCACAATCTCTGTGATACCTTTACACTAGCCTATCCCATAGGTNGGACTGACTGTAAGTCTAAGGTCATGTGACTAGGTTGGTATCCTAATCCCTCCACTGGAAGTCTTGCCTGATCACAGGAGATGGCCAGTTCAGGGTACATGTCCTTTATTACTAGACGTCTTAGCTGGGATTATCCTTGTAGATTCCTGGGAGTTTCCCTAGCAACTGACCCCGAAATGCCCCCCTTTCCACTCTTCTCTTTCAATACTCTCCTCCTCCATTCCCCCACCTGATCCCTCATGTTCCCATCCCACCCACAAAATCTCTTCTATTTCCCCTTCCCAGAGAAATCTGGATGTCCCCCTTGACTCCTTGTTACCTAGCCTTTCTGGGTCTGTGGACTGTAGTATTGTTATGCTTTACTGCTAATATCCAATTATAAGTAAGCATGGGAAATCTTTCCATCTTCTGATATCATATACGTCTTTCTGGGTTACCACACTCAGGATAATTTTTTCCAGTTCCATCCATTTACTTGCAAATTTCATGAGGTCATTGTTTCTTACAGCTGAGTAGTACTCCATTGTGTAAATGTACCACATTTTCTTTATCCATTCTTCAGTTGAGGGGTATCTAAGTTGTTTCTAGGTTCCGGCTATTAAAAATAAAGCTTCTATGAACATAGTTGAGCATGTGTCCTTGTAGAATGATTGAGCATCCTATGGGTATATGCCCAAGAGTGGTATAGCTGGGTCTTGAGGTAGATTGATTCCCAACTTTCTGAGAAACTGCCATATTGATTTCCAAAGTGGCTGTACATGTTTGCACTCCCACCAGCAATGGAGAAATGTTCCCCCTGCTCCATATCCTCTCCAGCATGAGCTGTCACTTGTGCTTTTTGTCTAAGCCATTCTGACAGGAGTAAGATGGAATCTCAGAGTCATTTTGATTTACATTTCCCTGATGGCTAAGGATGTTGAACATTTCTTTAAGTGTTTCTTGGCCACTTGAGATTCTTCTTTTGAGAATTCTCTGTTTAGATATGTACTCCATTTTTAAATTGGATTTGTTAGTTTTTATTTGTTTGTTTGTTTGATTTGGATGCCTAGTTTCTTGAGTTCTTAATATATTTTGGAGATTAGCCCTCTATCAGATGTGGGGTTGGTGAAGATCTTTTTTCATTCTGTAGGCTGCTGTTTTGTCCTATTGATAGTGTCCTTTGACTTACAGAAGTTTTTCAGTTTCATGAGGTCCCATTTATTAATTGTCGATCTTAGTGCCTGCACTGTTGGTGTTCTATTCAGGAAGTTGTCTCCTGGGCCAATGTGTTTAAGACTATTTCCCATTTTCTCTTCTATCAGGTTCAGTGTATCTGGATTTATATTAAGGCTTTGATCCACTTGGTCTTGAGTTTTGTTCAGGGTGATAGATATGGATCTATTTACATTCTTCTACATGCTGACATCCATTTAGACCAGCATCATTTGTTGAAGATGCTTTCTTTTTTTCCATTGTATAATTTTGGCTTCTCTTTTGAAAATCAAATGTCCATAGGTATGTGGATTTATGTCTAAGTCTTGAATTTGATTCCATTGATCCACCTGTCTGTTTTTATGCCAACACCATGTTTTTATTACTATAACTCTGTAGTAGAACTTGAAATCAGGGATGGTGATACCTCCAGAAGTTCTTTTATTATACAGGGTTGTTTTAGCTATCCTGGGTATTTTGTTTTTCCATATAAAGTTGAGTATTGTTCTATCAAGGTCTGTAAAGAATTGTTTGGATTTTAATGGGGATTGCACTGAATCTGTAGATTTCTTGATGACCATTCTTACTGTGTTAATTCTACCAATCCATGAGCGTGGGATCCATGAGCATGGGAGATCTTTCCATCTTCTGATATCTTCTCTAATTTCTTTCTTCAAAGACTTGAAGTTCTTCTTATGCAGATATTTAACTTGATTGTTTAGAGTTACACAAAGATATATTTTATTATTTGTGGCTATTGTAAAGGGTGTTGTTTCCCTGATTTCTTTCTCATTTGCATATAGGAGGGCTACTGATTTTTTTTAAAGTTAAATCTTGAATCCAGCCACTTCACTAAAGGTGTTTATCAGCTGTAGGAGTTCCCTAGTAGAATTTTTGAGGTCATTTATGAGGTCCAATTTGTATCCTCTTGGTCTCCTTTAGTTGTCTTATTGCTTTAGCTGGAACTTCAAGTCCTATATTGAGTAGATAAGGAGAAAGTGGACAGCCTTGTCTTGTTCCTGATTTTAGTGGAATTGCTTTGAGTTTCTCTCATTTAATTCGATGTTGTCGATTATCTTGCTGTATATTGCCTTTATTATGTTTAGGTATGTCCCTTATATCCCTGATCTCCCCAAGACTTTTATCAAGAAGGGGTGTTGGATTTTTTCAAAGGCTTTTTCAGCATCTAATGAGATGATCATGTGGATTATATTGACTGATTTTTGTATGTTGAACCATTCCTGCATCTCTGGGATGAAGCCTACTTGATCATGGTGGATGATCTTTTTGATGTGTTCTTGGATACAGTTTGCGAGTATTTTATTGAGTAGTTTTGTATCAATGTTCATAAGGGAAATTGGTCTGTAATTCTCTTTCTTTGTTGAGTCTTTGTGTGGTTTGGGTATCAGGGTACATGGGGCTTCATAAAAAGAATTTGGCAATGTTCCTTTCCTTCTGTTTGTATTTTGTGGAATAATTTGAGGAGTATTGGTAATTAGTTTTCTTTGAGAATTCTGTACTAAAGCTATTAAAGCCATCTGGCCCTGGGCTTTTTTTTGGCAGGGGGGCTGGTAGATTTTAATGACTGCTTCTATTTCCTTAGGGGCTATAGGTCTATTTAAATTATTAATATGATCTTGACTTAATTTTGGTAAATGGTGTCTATCTAGAAATTTGTGCATTTCTTTTAGATTTTTCCAATTTTGTGGATTACAGGTTTTTGAAGTATGACCTAATGATTACCTGGATTTCCTCAGTGTCTGTTGTTATCTCCCCCCCCTTACATTTCTGATTTTGTTAATTTGGATATTCTCTCTCTGCTTTTTAGTTAGTTTGGATAAGGGTTTGTCTGTCTTGTTGATTTTTTTCAAAGAACCAATCCTTTGTTTCATTAATTCTTTGTATTGTTCTCTTTGTTTCTATTTAACTGATGTCAGCCCCCAGTTTGATTATTTCCTGCAGTCTACTCCTCTTGGGTGTGTTTGCTCCTTTTTGTTCTAGAGCTTTCAAGTGTGCTATTAAGTTACTAGTATGAGATCTTTCCAAATTCTTCATGCAGGTGTTTAGTGCTATGACTCTTAGCACCACTTTCATTGTATCTCATAAGTTTGGTTATGTTGTACATACATTTTCATTGAATTCTAGGAAGTCTTTAATTTCTTTCCTTCTTTCTTCTTTAACCTAGTGGTAATTTAGTAGAGAGTTGTTCAGTTACTATGAGTTTGTAGGCTTTTTGTTGTTTCTGTTGTCATTGAAATACAGCTTTAATCCATGGTAGTCTGATAGGATGCATTGGGTTATTTTAAATTTCTTGTGTCTATTGAGACTTTCTTTGTGACTGAGTATGTAGTCAATTTTGGAGAATGTTTCATGAAGTGCTGAGAAGAAAGAATATTCTTTTGTGTTTGGGTGAAATGCTCTGTAGATATCTGTTAGGTNCATTTGAGTCATAATGTCTGTTAGCTCCAGTATTTCTTTGTTTAGTTTTTGTCTGGATGATCTGTCCATTGGTGAAAGGAGGGTATTGAGGTCTCCCACTATTAATGTGTGAGGGTCAGTGTATTATTTAAGCTTTAGTAGTGTTTCCTTTACAAATGTGGGTGCCCTTGTATTTGGGGCACAGATGTCGAGAAGTGAGATGTCATCTTGGTGGGTGGATTTTTCCTTTGATGAGTGTGAAGTGTCTTTCCCTATCTCTTTTGATTAATTTTGGTTTGAAGTCTATTTTGTTCGATATTAGAACAGCTACATTTGCTTGCTTCTTGGAGCCATTTGCTTGGAAAATCTTTTTCTACTTCTTTACTCTGAGATAATGTATGTCTTTGAGTTGAGGTGTGTTTCTTGTATGCAGCAGAAGGATGGATCTTGTTTTCCCATACATTCTGTTAGTATGTGTTTTTATTAGGGAATCGAGTCCATTGATACTGAGAGATGTCACTACCAATGATTGTTAATTCCTGTTATTTTGTTGTAGTTATTGATGGTGATTGTGTGCGTGTGTGTGTGTGTGTGTGCGCGCGTGTGTGTTTTCTTTCTTTGGGTTATGCTGGTGCGAGATTATTGCCTTTATTTATTTATTTATTTATTTATTTATTTATTTATTTATTTATTTCATCAGTGTAGGTAACCTCTTTGGGTTATAGTTTTCCTTCTAGTACCTTCTATAGGGCTGGACATGCACACAGATGTTTAAATTTGACTTTACCATATAATATCTTGTTTTCTCCATCTATGGTGATTGAAAGTTTTTCTGGGTATAGTAGTCTGGGATGGCATCTGTTGTCTCTTAGAGTCTGCAGGACATCTATCCAGGCCCTTCTGGCTTTTAGAGTCTCTGTTGAGAAGTTGGGTGTAATTCTAATAGGTCTACCTTTATATGTTATTTAGCCTTTTTCTCTTGTAGCTTTTAATATTCTTTCTTTGTTCTGTGTGTTTAGTGTTTTGACTATTATGTGGCAAGGGGTCTTTCTTTTTTGGTACAAGGTGGTGTTCCAATTTGGCGTTCTGTAAGCTTCTTGTATCTTTATAGGCATGTCCTTCTTTAGGTTAGGAAATTTTTCTTCTGTGATTTTTGTCAAAAATATTTTCTGGGCCTTTGGGAATCTTCTCCTTCTAATCCTATTCTTCTTAGGTTTGGTATTTTCATAGTATCCCAGATTTCCAGGATGTTTTGTGTCACAAATTTTTTAAACTTAACATTTTCTTTGACCCATGTATCTATTTCTTCTATTGTGTCTTCAATGCTTGAGATTCTCTCTTCNATCTCTTGTATTCTGTTAGTGATGCTTACATCTGTAGTTCCTGTTCAGTTACCTAGATATTCCATTTCCAGAATTCCCTCAGTTTGTGTTTTCTTTATTACTTCTATTTCTAGTTTCAGGTCTTGAACAGTTTTATTTATTTCCATCAACTGTTTTTTTTCCTGGTTTCTTGACATTCTTTAAGAGATTTATTGATTTCCTCCAATTTTTTGATTGTCCTTTCCTTGATTTCTTTAAGTGATTTATTCATTTCCTCTTTAAGGACCTCTATCATCATCATAAGGTTAGTTTTAAGGTTGTTTTCTTGTGCTTCCATGTGTTGAAATAGTCAGACTTGCTGTAGTGGGATGACTGGGCTTTGGTGGTGACATAGTGCTCTGGCTGTTGTTCTTTATGTTCTTACACTTACATTGAGGCATCTGGATTTGGAGTGATTACAGATTTTAGGTGCCAGTGTCTGGATTTGTCTTTGTTGGATGGGTGTTTTCTTCCTTGGTTTCTGCTTTCTCTCTGGTCTTCTGGCTGCCATGGCCTGTGGTTGAGTAGAGGGTCTCTACCAGCATTGGAGGATGGACTTCTGATGACCTGGATGATCTCTGGTACAGCCCACATTTGGGGATGAAGTTCTGGCTATGTGTGTGGCCTCTAATCTGGTCAGGGGTCCTGTGGGTTCAGATGCTAGCCTGGCTTCTGGTGGGGTAGGAGGCTTCTGCCTGGTTTTCAGAGAGTTGGCCTGGTCTCTGGGGTTCAGGATCCTTCCTGGTCTGGCCTCTGGGGTTCAGGATGCTGGCCTGGCCTCTGGTGGAAGAGGAGGTTTCTGCCAGAGGTGTGAGCCAGGAGCTGAGTTTAATTTTTAAACATAGATTCAGCCTTTTAGATTTGACACAGATTGGCAGGAGGGAGACCACNCATGTGTAAGCAAACATTCATACCTCTCCAGTCACTGTATGAGATCACATTCTGCTCATGCTTCACAAACTAAAACAGTGNAATGTGCAGAAAAGTACACACAGCAGATCCCACAGCATCTTTCCTNTGGGTTCTCTGAGTCACATGCAGTTGTTGGGAAGGAGGACAGCACTTTGAGTAAAAGGCCGACTCTTATGTGCAGCTACCTTATAACTTGAGCACATTCATTCCTACTAAGTTAGACTATACCACCAGTGTGCTGAAGGCAACATTCATCATCCTCAGGACTACTGTCTCTGGATAAGATAGTGTGATATAGGAGCCCATTCTTTTCATTGCAGGATGCTCTACAGCTGAGCTTCACCTAATAAATGCTGGAGCAACTTAAAATGCCTCTGAATACGGGAGATGAATACCACGCAACTGAAAGAGTCTCCAGATTAAGGACATGTTTNCTAATAGTTGCCTGCTCAGCATCATGAAAACTAAAGGAGTCAGTGATCCTGATGTCCAGCTCTTTATAGATTCCTATGTTCCCTGCACAGCCATTTTCATAACACCTGCTATCACACCTAGTCAGCCTGGAAGTGTCTGGCTATAAATTGTATGAAATTCAATACCCAAGGACTTGGTTATCCATTTACCTATGCTGTGAGGTTCCATCTCCATTCCTTTCCCTTTCCTTTGTCTTTTTCTGTTCCCATTTGCCANGGTTTCATTTATTGTGCATGGTATTTTTCTTNAAGATGGGAGACAGGTTAGTCATGCCTGGAATGTTTCTATTATAAATCAAGGTGAATGTGGAGGTCACCCAGTCACATCTGAGCTACAGTGTAGTTTTCCTGCCGTGAGGGCTTTGATCATTTATCTACACGCAGCAACGTTCTCTGCTGGGATTCCTGTTCCTGTCTTACCCACTNCACTCTTGCTACAATCTCTTTTGATAAACACAAACATCTTGACAGAGAAGCGACAATGTGCTCATACCCAGAGAGATTAAAAAGATGTGGCAGCTGTGTGAAGCACAGAAATCTCCAGCAACAGCAAGAACTGGCAGGTATAAGATAGGAAAGCTTCTAACAAGAACAAACAAGAGGTCAGTCCTCCAGAGCGAAGGCAGCCACGCAGTACCAACTACTGAACTTAGCATTCCTTTGCTGCACACTCCAGTAATATTCGTACTTTCCAATGCAGCACAATCAGCCTAAAAAGCACTATGAAGTTATTCCTTATGTATTTGTCTTGGTCTGCTTGTTGTTGCTGTAACTGAAAGCTGCAGAATGGATAATTTGTANACAACAGGGCTTTATTTAGCTCATAGGTTTAGAGGTTGAGAAATGACATATCAGGACCCAGCCTCTGGTGAGGACCTCCATGCTACATCATGAAATAGGGCAGCGGTTCTCAGCCTGTGGGTCATGACCCTTTGTCAAACTTCATCTCCAAAAACATTTACATTATGATTCTTATCAGTAGCAAAATTGCAGTTATGAAGTAGCAATGAAGGTAATTTTATCATTGGGGTGGTCACCATAACATGAGGAACTGTACTAAAAGGTCGCAACATTAAGAAGGTTGTGTGGTGATNATATTATGTCCCCCAAAATATTGTGTACCCTAATAAAACTTATTTGGGGTCAGAGAACAGAACAGCCACTAGATTAAACATAGAGGTTAGGCAGTGGTAGCACATGCCTTTAATCCTAGCATTCCCGAGGCAGAGATCCATCCAGATCTCTGAGTTCAAGGCCACACTGGAAACAGCCAGGCATGGTGGCACACACCTTTAATTCCAGCACCTGAGATCTCATGTCTTTGCTTGAGAANGACACATGCCTTTAATCCCAGAAAAGTAGTGGCAGGAAGCAGAAAGGTATATAAGGTGTGGAAACCAGAAGCTAGAGGCCTCTTAAGCTTTCAGGCTTTGAGCAGAGTTGAGCTGAGATTCNTTCGGGAGAGGACTCAGAAGCCTGCAGTCTGAGGAAACAAGATCAGNTGAGGAGTTGGCAAGGTGAGGAGGTTGGCTGTGGCTTGTTCTGTTTCTCTGACCTTTCAGAATTTATCCCAATACCTAGCCTGGTGTTTTCAATTAATAAGACTGTTTAAGATTCGCTCTACAAGGTTGAGAACCAGTGATACAGGGAGACAGAGTAATCATACAAGCTTTGATTTCTCTTCTTCCTCTCCTTCAAGCCATGGATGCCATCATAGAGTACCAATGTTAGTACCTGCATAATGCTAATTACTCTCCAAAGACTCTATATCCAAGGATCATTAGCATCTGGCTTTTGGGATTAAGATTCTAACCTTTGACTTACATGGGAGGCACTCAAACCAAAGTACCACAACTGTGATTGTAATAGAGGGCAAGGCATAGCAGGTTGTGGCAAATATATGGAAGGACTAGAGTCTCCATATGTCCCTGTGGCATGTAGAAACCTAACAACCAGCATGAAACNTTTCTTCTAAAAGTAAGCACAAAAATTGGTCACCTAAAAGTTTGTTCACCTCAGTGACATCCAACATAATGGGGAAAAGTGGCTGCAGCTCAACAATTTGAAGTCCAGTGGTGGTGCACACATAAAGAAAATAGAATATATTCATACAACGGAATACAACTCGCCAATGAAAAGGATCAAATCATCAATTCATGGGACATGAATGAATCTTAAAAACATTATGCTAAGACGTTTAGCACAGAAGGCTCCCTACTGTGAGGTTCCATTTTGGTGTAGAAAAGTTTAATTTATGAAGATCCATTGAGGGTTTCAAGAGTTTGGGGCTGAGAAAATGGACTGAGTAATAGTAGACAAGGACTCTATCTGTTCAGGACAGTGGTATGGCAATGGANCTAATGGCAAGAGGTCACTTAAGACTGGTATNCTACTGTGTACACAGCCTGTTTGTTTAACCTGCATTTANGAAAACAANGTAACAATCAAAGGTGCCCTAGATTTCACATGTAATCAGCTTTTACAACCTAAGCTAATGCATAGCTGTAATCTTAAATTATATACTCTTTCATACCCCCGACCCAGAGCAATGCATGGATGTTACGATAATCATTTTCTAGAAACAAAAAATAGGCTTAGTTATATATTGTATATTATAAAATAAGTAGCCACTATAAATGCTGAAAGGAGCATATGGATATTGCTTGATAAACAATATTTATTATATTGCTTGATATCTGTGTCAATCAGATTTTAAGAATCAGTTGGAATCTGTGAGTTAATCCCTTCTAAAACTCTGTCAAAGATTTCTGTAAAGATCCCTCATTCCTCCNCCACCTTTTTGTGCTGTTCAATAAAAGAGAGAGTAAAGCCCTTTGTGATGGGCAGACATGGCAGACAGACACAGACACAAGGACAGATCCACAAGATAGCATCAGGCAGGCACAGATTGAGGCTCATACAACAGACAGACAAGGACGGCAGAGACACAGGGAGAGTGATGTGGGGAACTCAAATTCAGACTCACTCCTGGTTAAATGACAACAAGGGGAAATGCTTTGATTTCTTTCCTAAATGTGACACTGATACATTATCCGTGATTCAGAGTTAAGTCTACATATTTAGGAGCCTTCTGCGAGGTATCTTTAGTGTGTTCAAACTGACTGCACGGTGGGATTCCTTTACAACTGGATTTTATAAGTTTACTGAAAAGACTGAATTTTACAATTAAAATGGGTAAATTTAGTTGTCTATAAATGATACCTTCATAAAACTGTTTGATAAAACAGGAGAGATTACGTTCTAACAGATAGACTTGCAATGCTTGCCTCANTCTTACCTGTAAAATTACATCATGCTCNTGGGTCTACATGGCTCTCCAAAGCTTTATTAACAGTCTCTATCTTCCTTGAGGGTCTAATGTGAATTATAAATGAGTTAAATTTCCCATCCACTTGGATCTTGTGTAGTAAAAGATGAACTTACCCAGACTTGGGCAAGGTACTGAGTTCTCATTGTCCGACTTTTTGTGCTTGGGCTGATATTTGTTTGCCTGGAGATGTTGGTCACCTATCACCCAACAGTGTGATTTATGAATCCCATGGATTAAACTCTGCTCAGAAGGAAAAAAAAAGTAACGTTGTGATTGTGACTTCTGGGAGATTACATGGGTAGTACATTCCTGAGCCCACTAAAATCTCTTAGGAATCTAGGGCTTAAGGGTTTGCGTATTGTCACCCATCAATGCCTGAAGAGTAACTGNTCCCTGACTCCTTGGGAGAAGACAGCAAAGTCTTAACTGATATCTTTCCTGACTTCTGTCCTATGTATGTCTTTCCTTGCTTGATTCAAAGCTGCACCCTGTCCCTACAATAAACTGTAACATAAGGACAACAGTGTTTAGTGAGTTCCCTGAGTCCCTTTAGGGAATCACAGAAACAGAAAGTGACTTGGANATTCCTCACAGTTGGTGTAAGAAATGAGTATTATTTTGTATGCAGACTGTATCCTCTAAATAGACACTCAGATGAGCTTTAGACACTCAGATGAGCTACCTCAGAAATCATAATTTATTATTTTATTTTAAAGCCTTCTTGACTGAATTTTTGAATTGTTTGTAGGCAGAAAAACCTTGAAAGATAAAGCCCTTATTTATATCTTTCTGAATGTTGGCAATTGGTAAATGATTACTAGAGTCATAAAAATATTTTCAAGGTGAGATTTTATCTGTTTGTTAGAATGGCAGGGAGTGTTTGGCATTGGGCTAAATATTACAGTATAGTTCATATGGAACGAAGAGAAAACCATAGGAGCTGGCTTATTCGAGACATGCATCTCTGTGTCCTCCTTATGTGGGTGCTGGGGATCCGAACTCAGGTTCTCAGGCTTCTATAGCAAACTCTTTGCCCACGGAGCCATCTCCCCAGTCCTCATTATTTTAAAATGATACCTCTCATACTCAAAACATAAACAGCTGCATTGCTCATAACTTGCTTCAGATGTGACTTAGTGATTCAATTCTTCTCTGAAAAATATATCAAGTAACAATGAAATCTTTCCCATAAATATGCATCTAGCATATTACTCATGTTGTTTTGAAGTTTTGAGGCATAAATATTGTAGCCTACCTATCAGACACAGCTCTTGTTATTCAGATGCAGGTTGCTGTCATTTTGAAAGTTTGCTTCACTGTTCCTATTGCTATGATCTGCCATAGAATGTCAGTCTAAAAGCCGGTCCATTCAGGAAGCCTAAGCTTTCGGAACCCTGTGGAAATGTAGGGCAAACAGCCAGAATGTGATGTGTGAGCACCTGGTTTAGACATTTTCATTAGCCGTCTTCCTAGTTGCCTAGGTTGACAGATAGTCAGTCATATTTCTGAGTGAACGGTAGCAGGATAAGTATTGGCAGATTTTGATGATTTTGTAAAACGTTACTAATTTCCAATGGTTTAAGTTTCTGAGGTTGTCTTCCTCAGCTTTCTAATCATGAAACTTTTTTCATGCTAAGCAGTATTGTGTTTGTTGAAAACACTTGCTCATTTTGTTTCCTGGAAACCCCAGCAGCCATTCTCCTCTGTGTATAGTTTGCTTCCTTCTCTAAATCTCTTCAGTTCTTTCTGCATATGTAGCTCCCCGGGCTTTTTGTTTGATTTCTTTTGATTTTCAGTTTCCTTTCTTCATGGGGGAATATTGGAGGTTTACCTTTGATCATGGTAGAGAAGCTCGCTTTCATTTTAATGAGAGGAAACTGAGTTTAATTAAAGAGGTAGAGGAAGTTGGCTAATGACCAATCTCTAGTAAGGGACAAGGCCTGTATGTACCTTTATCTGTCTGACTACAAAAAATGAGCTAATGATCTTTTACTCTTTATTACTAATCCTTCTTTTCATTTAAAAGTCCGCATACCCAACTCATCAGAATCCTGAATTAGATCCAGACCACTGTGTCTGTGCCATGTGCTCCACACTGCTGGGCTTCCCAGGCATGGCTCATCTCCCTGCACTGAGTGTGCATAGTATTGGGACATTTGCACACTTATTACTTCAACTTACCCTGTGAGATTGAGTGACAGGTGTGATCACACTCATAAGGACACCTGCAAAGGGGACTAAAATATCATACCTCAGGCCGTGAGCTAGCAAACGTTTGTTCTCAAAAAGGCAAGGTCTTGAAGGTATTTCACTTAGCTGTTGCTGGGAATTTTAAAAATCAGACCGAATGAAAAATCCAGAAAATAACTTTGCTCATGCTAATGTATGAACAACCATATTTCAAAATGTGCATGTGTTGTAATTCAGGGGAGGCTGGGGTAAAATGAAAAGGGATGCTATGGGCATGGTTTGTCTCCATGGCGCTGTTTGTTATTTGGTGTCAATCACTGTTAAACTCTGGTCTGTAGCTGGGGTTTTCCTTCCTCTTCCAGTGTTACTGAAAATTATCCCTTTGAAGAAAAACAAACACATCCAGCGCACAGAGGGCAGATGCTGGCTAGCCTTTGCATTGGCTGCAACCCAGTGGGGCCAGGTGGTGGCTTAGTTCACTGGAAGATAATATCTTGGAGCATCTGGAATATTCTTCATCCCACAACCGCATTTCAGTCTCATTATTTAAAAAAAGCAATCAAAATGGAAAAGCAATCAAACCCCCAAGAAACCATGGGAATAAAGAAGCTGAGGCGACACCGCTCCATCATTTTTATCATCAGATGCAGGTTGGCAAAGCAAAGATAGACAGTGATTGAAGTGGCAGCCATTTGTGGGTTTCACATGGTTGTCGTCCAGTCTCCAGAGTGTTTGTCACCTGGGGCAGAATGGCTCTGCATCCTACTAAGCACACTTCAGAAGGGTGACAGATCCTTAATTATGGAAGAGGGTTTGATCACAGTGGAGCAGACCAGTGCTAGGAGGTATCTCCCCACTCGGTATGATTTAGGATATCTTTCCTTATTCGTAATATCTCCACTCACTCTGCTTGCAGAGCCTGCTCTATGCATTTGAACCGAAGTGACCAAGACAATATGCCTTGGGAAAATAGATGTGCTTTTAACCTGTTAAAATTTCTTTAAGATATTCAGAAAAAGTGTTTGTGTGTGTGCGTGTGTGTGCGTGTGTCTGTGTGAATGCGCACATATCTTTATATGGGAATTAAAAGAAAAGTTGGTCTCTAACTTGTAAATAAGCTTCCATTCCATGTGGGCTGCAAAGGTTGCATGACTTTCACTGTTTGGTCAGGGCTGAGAGCAGACAGCTTCTTATATGAGCAAAGATATAGAGGGTGACACATCCTTTTCCATAATTCCAATCAAGATGTTTTAACTTGCCATGATTTGCCATGACTTACCATGATTTGCCGTGGCCTAAGCTAGTCACCCTGAAATGGTGATTTAGGCTTAGTGGTTAAGAGGATGCTCTGCTCTTGCAGAGGACCAGAGTTCTATTCCTCCCAACCAAATCAGGAGGTACATAATCACCTATAATTCTAGCTCCAAGTGATCTTGTACCCTGATAGCCTCTTCTGGTCTCTGGAGGCACCTGAACTCATGGCTACATTCTCTCACACACACACCCACGAATACATGTGTAACTAAAATTTAAAAAAAAAAATCAAAATCTTAAATTAGTCCTGTGGATGAGGAGAAACTAGGTGGACCAGGAGTCTGGAAGGAACAACATGCCTGCTGACTTTAGGATGCTCCTTTTGTCACTTTTCCCCCACTGAGAGAAGAAACAGCATAGAATATGTATCAGCCAAGGACTGCAAAGAAACACACCCAACATGCACATATCTCTTGCAACTTCCATTTACCTTGCATACATATGTATACCACAGACACAGATTTATTGTAAGATATTGGATTATGGAGAATGATGAGTCCCAAGATTCCTGTGCACAACTTAGAGGTCTCCAAGAGCAAGGTATGTTCTGTGTCTAAGTGAAAGCAGGCTTATACTTCAGGCAGAAAACACAAATTCTTCTTTACTTCCTTAGACCATTCAGCTCAGTTACAAAATACCACAGAGTGGAAAACTTACAAAGATAGTTGTATGTGTGAGTGTATTACACACCAATTGGTTGTCCAGTGTTAAGTAGTCAGCCCTGAAAACATACATGTAGGTGACATGCAGGTTATATTTAGGATTTATACATGCATGCACACATATGGGCACACACACATATATGCATGCAGTAACAATTAGTTGAAAAAGAAAGAGGTCATGGGCTTGAAGGAGAACAGGGAGGGGTATATGGGAGGGTTTGGAGGTAGGAAAGAAAAGGGGAAATGCTACAATCAAATTATAATCTCAAAAAATAACTAAGTTTATAACCAAGATTTGTTTATTTATTTATCTATCTACTTAGCTTGCAAGATTTTGACACCAAGGTTCTGAATTCTTCCAGAGTTGGACCATAGTGGGCCAAAAGGAGTCAAGAGGAAGAGAAAAATCCTTGCTTGGCTTGTTCTGTAGTAGATACATTCATCATCAGCACTGGTTCACTTGGCAGGAATTAAAGCAGACATTTTCTCCCATGCAGGGCTTCTGCAGGACCTTTAGAGTCATTCCAATGTTGAGATTTCTCACCTCAGAATCCCCAAGTAGAAGCAATAAGTGCCTGCATTTTTGATCATTTCCTCCTTTTCCAGCTCCTTATCACTGGGTGATGTCCTTGTCCCCGGAATCTCTTTACTCCTCCTGATGGTGCCTTTAAATCAGACTGTAGCAAACACGCTGAAAGCGATCTATGTTTAGTCCCAAGGAAATATTTGTTCATTGTCCCAGCAAGATCAGGATGTATAGACTGCCCATTGCTGCTTCTATTTAAGATTGAAACCCATAATAGTGCTCTCTTGAATCTTCTAAATGAACTACAGCCAGCCTTCTCTGCTATCCCCAAATGCTCAGAAGTCATGCCATGTTCTTAATGGTCATCTTAAAACCTTTAGATTAGCTAAAGGTTTTAGCTAAGAAAGATTTCTACATCTGTTGCTGTGTAACATGATATGTTCTTTAAAATATTCCCTTTCCCCCCAATACCTGATTCTGTATTTTTAAGGAATGTGAGGAGCTTAAATGTCAAAACCAGATGCCTAGCTATGTTTCACAAATTCTGCATCTTACTGTGGAATATGATATGTATTTTCTTCATATCCCATTGTCTATTTTATGCAATGTGCATTCTCCTTCACTTAGAACTGTTTCATAATTGTTATTGCATCAATATCGCAGGGATATTTTTAATGAAAAATTACAAAGTAGGTGTTGGACTCTGTGGTCCATTGTCTGAGCCCAGAGAAGTTTCTCTAGGATGCACATTCAAAACTACTAAATCATTTCAGCACTGATTTAGTGGTTTTGAATGGGATTGTCTGAACCTATAGAATGTATGTGCGTGTGTGTGTGTGTGTGTGTGTGTGTGTGTGTGTGTGTATGTTAGAGAGACAGAGACAGATATAAGACACATAGCGATAGATACACACAGAGAAAGTCTGTTTTGATAAAGGAAAATATTGGACAAATAAATTTAACAGAGTTTGAACAGGGATGCTCATATGCACAGCTCTCAGAACCCTAAGCGTTCAGAGAACTACACCGAGCATTGGGCAGTGAGTGTTTATAGACAGAAAAGCCTGAAGAAACTGGAAACAAGGAATAAAAGTGGATGAGTCATTTCAAAGTCCTTTGCTTATAAAGATCAAAGCACATAGAGCTAAACACACACACACACACAAACAAACAAACAAAACATGATGATGACCTAAC
>LZPO01117747.1:0-10521 GCA_001675575.1 Neotoma lepida
TGGGCATGACATTCGAAGTTTGAAACACTGGGCCCATTCCTATCTAACTTTCTCTGCTTCATGCTGAGATTCAAGACGTAAGACCTCAGCTTCTGCTCTCAGTATCTAGTTTCAGCTGCCTGTGGCCTCCATTCCATCATCATAGATTCTAATCTTCTAGAACCATAAATCCAAATAAACTCTTTCTTGCATAAGTTGCCTTGGGCATAGCGTCTTATCATAGCAATAGAAAGCAGCTTATGCTCTTCCCAACTAGAAACAATTGTCCTTTGGGTTTTGCTAGGGCTCATCCAGAAGTTGAGGAACAGGAGGATTAATCATCATGACAGGAGTGGACATACAGGAAGCCAGTAGAGGAGGCTTCCATCTGTCAATTTGAAATAGATGGATCCTGGGGTCTTGTTTTCACATAGTTCTGTCAATGCTTTGGTGTTTCGTTTGCCTTGCTGTCTAACATCTGAACTCCTACTAGAATGGCATGGTGCCTCAGAACTGTTGACACAGCTCCCCTTGAAAGAAACATCCAGAAGTCTTTCTCATAATCAGNCCTGAGAGCTTGGATTTTTCCAAATTCTTAGTCTTCTGAGAAAGAATAATCTTATTTCATTCTAATTGTATAAGCTACTGATTTTTTTNAAAAATACATACTCTTTTACTTAGTCAAAGAAGTTAGGTTTGGATCAAGATCACTAATTCATGCATATTCCTAACACATAGTGTCAAGTAATGCCCATCAGTGTCATCTTTGAGAGTATATATACTAAAGCATGTATCCTAGAGAGTGATGCTAATATTGTCAAATGCCATTTCAAAGTTGGTATGAAGTGATTCTTGGACAGCAATTCTTTTTCATCATATAGATGTTTTTAGCACTGTCTTCCCAATCTTAAAATAGTACCTGGCAACTCTTGAATTTGTGTATGTGTTCATATTTATTATTTAAAAAATACTTTACTTTTCATTCATTCCAACTATGATCTGTGTTTCTGAGAATATAAAGACAGGATGGGCTTTCAGCTTAAAAAAAAAATGTCACCCACTGAAAACTATCACTTTAAAGAGAAAAGTCAGAAATGAAGGGTTGAAACAATATGAAATAATGTAAAAAAAGGATTGGAGGAAAATTCGAGTGCTAATCAGACAAGCTGGGGAAAATTCATTATCTGTGTACACGCACATACACACATATATACTCCGTGTGCCTGTTCGCCTGAAAAGGGCTAGGAAGTGCCAACAGCCGATGATGTGGCTCCCACACACTTTCGCAGTCCTGTATATACACTCATTCTCCTGCCTTCAGTTGCTCAGCTTAAGAACAGGAACTGCTTGGAGCAGCACTCGGGCTGATATTAATTGTCATGCCCAGGGAAAGAAGCAATTTATCAGATAACTGGGTCCCAAGCCATACAGGGCCTGAGAGATTAAAATGATCACCTTGAATTGCACTCAGAAGCTAAAAGGCAATCAGCAGAGCCCGCAGAGCACAGGTGGAACATGCTCCGTGTAGCCAATCTAGTTAAGCAAGCGGACCACACCATTTTCAGGGTCTAAAGCTTCCGAGTGGTCTCTGAAGTGTTGTTCCACACAAAGCTTGGAGGGTGAATTGAATACAAATTTTTCACGCATTTGAGGATTTCTCCTAGAAGAAATGACTTTTAAAGAGAAAACAAATGAAAAATCCTATGAAATAGACTCCAGAGAATTTATTAAAAACCAAAGGGCACCAGTAAAATGAAACATGCTACTAAGTTATGCGTAAGGGAGTTTGAAAACCTTATGCCCCACACCGCAGTGAGTTGTGATATTCACACTCCTTTCTCAGACTAGAAAGTCGCTGGGGGCAATTTCTACTCCCACACTGAGATTATATTCACTTTTTAATGTAGGATATACTATTTACTATCACAATTGAAGTCAAAGCTAAACAAACTCATTTTTTAATGGAAGTGCATGGAAAGGTTTCCACAGGGGCAGAGGGTCCTTCTAATATCCTGAGGTCAGTGTAAGAATCACACTGGACAAACACAAAATAGAATGGTTCATGGTTGAAGTATCAGGTTCGACATCCTGAGACTCCTTTGGACATTTGGTTTGAACCCCCTTGTGGTTAGAACAGTCTTTCTGCAGTACACAAACTCAGTTCGCGCAATGACCTGCTCCCCTTTAGGATCTGCAGCTATCTATCTCTCTGTTCTGCGCTGATGGCACAAAGAAATCCCCAGGTACCTGTGTCTTTCATTAATAACAGCAGTCAGAGGAGGTGCTGACATAGAAAATCACATAGGAGAAAGGGGGCCACAAGACAAATTTCTAACTTTAGAAAGTTAAAGTGGTAAATTTAATTTTGAATATTGAAAACNATCAACACAACCCCACTGGTACCTGATTCCTTCCTCAGTACTACTTAATATCAAAAGGCATATGTCATTTCTGTGATCATTTCTGTTCTTGCCTTAAAAGAATGAAATGGTGCTTTAATTGATAATTAATGAAAGCAATAACCATCTACCGTTAGTAGAAATTTCTTATAGTCCTCAAATGACAGAAAAAGTAATCAAAAGTTATAAAATGCAGGAAGACGATATGAAAGGATGTGGCTAACAGGGAAACAAGCTGGCCTCTGCACTCCATTTTCTCTCCCAAGAAAAATGCCTGAGGTCACCAGTCACACTTTGGAAAGGCAGTCACTGTGAACCCGAGACTTGGAGCCGTGGATGTTTGTCAAATTTCCATCCCGAGTGACAATTTCCAAGCTACTCTGAACTCACTAAGAGTCACTGTTTTGAGCTATCATCTTAATAGCACCTGTTTATATTATTCTACATTCTAATCAAATTTTGCAACTTGATGAATTTGATATAAAATTGAAACTCTTCAAGTAGAGTTTAGATTAAAAATAAGTAATATAATNCAAGTCTTTTTTCATCCATTTCTCTATCAGGCTGGACTTTGTTTTACCAGCTTCAGGACCNTGTACTCATTCCTTAACTTGTATTTATATAGGAGATCCATCTATTTGTCTAGAAGACTTGNACTATTTTATAATGCTTTCTTGACAAATGCTTGAACTTTCCAAGGGAAAAAAAACACAATTTCACATAGGTCTTGTCTTATTGACCAAGAGCTAGCAAACAGAAATAAAAATATTGAGGGCCCTGAATGCTTGAATAATCTTTAGTAAGGAAAAGAATGTACATCACTAGAAAACTGTTCCATGAGATCCGGGGTTGCATAGAATATGTAGACTCATCGGCTTCTACTTTTCATCCCTCTCTTACATATTGCTGTGTGGATTAAAATACCAAATCCATAAACTTTCCAGGCTTTGATACTCCTATTCTCAGGTTGGGGATCCAAATTAAAACTGTGGTGGAAATGACAGGCCCTATAGTCACACGACTTCTCAAAACTTCCTGGTCATGTGTTTTTAATTATTTCTTTGCAGAGGTTCAATAAGAACAAACTTAGCCACCACTCCTTCATTTTCTAATGTCAAGAACCTGACATCTTTATTAATACCTAATCTCCCTACACTGCTCAGTCTTCCTCTAATATTCACAGATCATGTGGGAAAGACAAGGAGACAGAGAATGGGGAGGAATGATGTGAGATGCTGCCTTCTGGACATGACATGGTGAGTGTATTCATGAACTCACAGCCGCTGTGGGTTCCTGCACAAGATCGAACCAGCCCAACTTCTAGCAAAGATGGAGGTGCTCTTCAGGTTCCATCNCTACTTGAGGATCTCCTAACAGTTCATAGCTGCTGAGGAAGGAGAATCATTCTTTTCAATGGTGTGACCACTGGTAGGGTTATCATGCTCCAATGGGTGGCCCATAGCCATGGACATATGGAGGACACTCACAGAACATTGTATGTATATGGGGAGAGTTGAAAGGAGAACTGAGGGTGAGTATTTAATTTTATATATGTATAAAATCCTGAACAATAAAAAATATTATTTTTAAAAATTCTACTCAAACATATAAATTGTTTAATATGTCCAAGGCTATGGAATATAATTTTGAGATAGAGGTTGACTTAGCAAGTGAGAGGTCTTGGGTTCCATCACCATGGCTAGAATAATGATTAATAATAAGAACAACAACCTGTTTTTAAAAGCACAGGACCTGGTTGTGTGGCTTTTCTATTGCTAGAATATTCTCTTTTTCTAATTCTGGAAAAAATAGGAATCATGAGAATTGCATATTTCTTTCCAGTTACCAAATATCAATCCTTTTCTTCTTTTAAATAATTTGCAGTCAGATAATATAAACCTTTCCTGGAAAAAGTTTATTTTTCTAGTATCTATAATCAAGTGGTAGACAGGGAGAAATCAGTTTTTGATAAACCAAATTTAGACATTGTGCTTCTCCATGACACCATTTTGGAAAATCTGTCTTTTCCTTTTTTCCCCTACTAAGTTATGTTTGGTTTGTCATTTTATGCTCATATTTCCTGCTCTTAAATAATTTTATCACAAACCAAATGAAATGAAGATATTAGTTTAGGTAGAGTATCCTAACAGNAAACACGATCTAACCTCTGNATAGAGAACATTATAACACTAGGCCCCATGTTCACAACAAACATGTTTCCTGCAGAGCCTTCTACTGTTAGAAAGTATTTTTCTCAATTCATTAAAAATATAACAATACACACAAAGAAAAACAGTCACAGAATTCTTCATACATGCTCCATATTTGTGAAAGTGGAACTGAGTGGAATTTTCTTATGGAAACAGATTTCTATGAAACTTTGTTACTTGGAAACTGCTAAGAACTGAATGGAACTGAGTAAGAGGTAAGAGATGGTTTTAAGAATTTTTGCTTTTTATTTCTTCTCTCATACAATAAATCCTGTCAATAGCCTACCCTAACCCCACGCCTCCCAGTCTCCCCAAATATCTCCTTTCTACCCCAGATCACTGCTCCTCTGCTTCCCTTCAGAAAAGAGTAGACCTCTCAGGAATATCAACCTAACATAACATAACACTTTAATAAGACTAGGCACAAAACCTCATGTCAAGGCTGGATGAGGCAAGCAAGTAGGAAGAAAAGAGTCCCAAGAGCAGGCAAAAGAGTCAGAGATACTCCCCTTAAAGAAAGCCGATAAAAAACAGTTGCAGGAAAATAATAAAACTGTTCTAGATCTGAAAATGGAAAAAGAAGCAATAAAGAAAACACAAATGGAGGGAATTCTGGAAATGGAAAATCTAGATAAATGAACAGAAACTACAACTACAGATGCAAGCATCAATAACAAAGGCAAGAGATGGAAGAGGGTTTTAAGATTTCTTAATAAAATCCTCAATATCACTAGCTTTAAAAAAGAAATGCAAATTAAAAGCACAGTGAGAGTCCATCTCCCAATAAGAATTCTACTATTAAAAAGTCAAAGGAGTAACATTGCTGGCAAAGATACGGAGAGGGGGGGATTCTTGTATATGGTTATGGGAATATACATAGGAATGGCTATTTTTGAAAAACATGAAGAGAGTCCTCAAAAAAAAACTGGGACTAAAATGATTGTTTAGCATAGATATACTGCTTCTAGGTGACTTCACAAAGGACGCCAACCTGTCAAAAACAGAGATCTGTGCACCCATATCCATTGCTGTACTGTTTACAATAGTGCAATATGGATTCAGCTAGACATTCATTTCAAAGGATGACTAGGTATAAATATAAATGTACANTGGAACAGTATTCAGTAGTNTGTCATTTGTAGACAAATACATGGAACTGGAGGACACTATGTTAAGTGAATAAGTCAGACACAGAGAGCCAACCACCACATGTTCTCTTATGTGGAAGCTAAAATAGTATGTCGGGAGGCAGAATAACTATGAGAGGATAGTAGATAAGAAGAAAGAAGATTGGAAGTAGCTGGNTAATGAGTATCACTGCATAGTTAGAGAAAACTAATATGCCCCAAGTGTCCCACAGCAGAATGTAGTGACAGTGGCTCACAGAAACCTATCACACTGATTATAAGCAGTGAGGAGAGAGTGACTGGAAGAGAGATGCCGCCCATAAAGATAAGGAAGCTGGGGAGCTAACTACTGTGGCCTGATATTACATGAGAGATGTGAGCCCTTATATATCACACAGCATGCCCTACACATGATTAAAACAATAATTTAAACAAACAAACAAACAAGTGGATTGTTTTTCAAAGAATAACNTCAGCATCTGTGGATCCTGGAGCATCTGGCCCCTGAGCTGAAAATAAACGTCCTTTCAGGAGAAATACCTTTTCTCTGGGTATTTGTGTCAGGGTATGGGTCAAAACAAATTCAAGAATTTCAAAGAGGAAATACTTCAGATATTCATAACTTTTTTTCCTGACTTTCAAAATATCATATTCTTTGCATAAACGTACAGTGAAACAGACAAAAGACATGAATGTTTATTGAAGGTTACATAAATATTAGGAGATAGTTTAATATAGGAAATATACCCCATATTCAATAATATGGTAATAAGGAATGTATTCTTTAACAAACACATGTAGGTGAGGTCCTATGAGATGGCTCAGCGGCTAAGGGAGTCTGCTATTAAGCCTGAGGATCTGTGCTCTAGCTCTGGAAGACACTAGAAAGGTGGTTCTCAACATGTGGGTCCTGACTCCGTTGGGAGGTCAAGTGACTTTCACAGGGGTCGCATATCTGATATCCTGCATTTACATTATGATTCATAACGGTAGCAAAACTACAGTTCTGAAATTNCAACAAAATAATATTATGGTTGGGGGTCCCCACAGCATGAGGAACTGTATTAAAGGATCACAGCATTCGGAAGGTTGAGAACCATTGCAATAGAAGGAGATTTCTTGAAAGTTGTCCTCTGACCTCCACATAGATGTCATGACACCTGTGCCTGCACATCCACACACATGGGGGGGGAGTAAATAAATGCAAAAAAATAATAAAACTTTAGATATAAATAGGTAGGCTCAAAGGAGTCGGGAGTGCAGAAAGGGGAAGAGAGGATGGAGGCAAGAATAAGAATGAGGCAGAGACCAGAGCTGGGAAATGCTTAGGTGAAGGTGTTTGCTACTGTTCATAAACTGAATGTCATTTCAAGTGAACTCCTCAGGGAAAGTTCATGCAAGAGTAGTTTGAAAAACCAATGATTTCCCTCTAGGAAAATACTGTCATGGACCATTATTTTTAAAGATAAAAAGGACCACTGAGTTAAATAAAAAGTATTAGAGATTCTTTTATGATATTAAGAGACTGTTTCAAAGAGAAACAAGCCTTGTGATAGCAATCATGTTAAAAAGAGACATTTTTTTCTTTCCTTTTTCTTTACCTTTATTAGAAAAATAAAGAAAACTAAAATAATGTGTTAAAAGTGACCAGATACTTTCCTCAANCCACCACAACAAAAAGTGTCTGGAAGGAATGGCAGCATGTCTGTAAACCAAACAGATGTTTATGATTAATTCCCAGCTAACATCACCCAGCTGGCTAAGGATGATTTTTATGGAGGCAGAACATTACAGAATGCCATGAGTTTATATAAATCATGAGCACAACAGTCATGATCCTGGGGCAGAAGACCTACGCATCTCATTTTAGGCACAGTCTTCAAATCACACCACATAACAGGAGCACAGCCATTCCTCCACAGCACAGTATCTGTTTCCAGTTTCCTCCTACATTTTGATGGGTGTCATTAAGTGTCAGTCTGCATCCTGTTTTCTAATGTTGTGGCATACTGGACACACCTTCCTCCAGGTGACTTTCATTAGTACATTTCATATTAGCGACACCAGGTTGTGAAAACATTATTTTACATTTACTTATTTTCTTTGGAAACACATTGTCAGTAACTATTGAGATATTTACATCAAAGTTTAAATATCAATTTTAACTATAAAGTCATTTTAACTAAATAATCTAAATAAAATTTTACCTTTTTATCTCATTTCAGCTATAATTGTGGATATTTGTGTGAACTATACAAATGCAATAAAGAAGAATCAGGTTATTTTCCTTGATATTTTATCACAAGCATCTTATCAAGACTTCATACTATTTCATTCCAAAAGTTATATACAACTAAGGAAGTCTAAATAAAGCATGATTTTTTAGCATATTGGTTGTTAGTTGTAACAGATTTACCATAGTAATGCAGTGAGGAACTGTGTGGAAAATATGCTGGAATATTTTGCTATCATATGAACTTTTATGTAGATCAAAAGCAACTCTAAAGTTAATAGTTTACCCTAAAATTACTAAGCCATTCCTAACACCACATGTTTAATTTTTCCTAAAGCACCTCATGGACACTAAACTTTGTTCATGGCGTTTGATTACTTATTACTGGAGAATCTAACATGTACTAATGGTGTCAAAACATGAATATTTAAGAGATTATTTAATAGCTGTGAACCTGCCTCTTACGCAGCTATGCATAAGAATTGCCTTCTAACTGTTTTCCCTAGTTTACTATGAAAATGTTCATAAAATGCAAAACTAAACTGAAATAATGTTCTATTGAATAATCAACCAATTAGGCTTTCACTTTTGATCTCANATGCTCTGTCCACCCCAGCCATCTATTAAGTAACTATAACATCTCTATGCCTTTGAATCAGGTTCCAGAATCCTTGGGATTTATGATACATTTTTCACCATGTCTAGTCAGAGTTTACTATCTATAAAATATTTATATTAAAATTAAACTCTGAGCATGCTGAGGTCCATGGCACATGCTGATGCCNGAGACCATGTGGATGTCCATGTTGTGAGNTGTCACCAGAAACTATGTGAAAGTCCATGATCCATGCTCCAGCTGGTTGTAAAGGGCAAGGAAGCTACTTTTTCAGTAGTATCAATGAATGAAGACTCACAATTGAGAAAAGGGGACTTAGAAGGCTTCTGTGACAACCTCTACCTTCCCCCCAAAAGGAAGTAACAGCCTAGACAAGAAACCATTGAAGAGAACTCATAAGAATTGTGCTAAGAACGCTGAAATGTAGCTATCCACAACTGAGGCTTCTGGCTGGGGTGAGGTGGGGAAGGACTCAGTTTTCTTTAAGGGGNTGAATATTGGAAGTCTGACCATGCTCCACTGAGTATATGAGCAACACGAGTTGGACTTGTTTTCCTCTTCCTTCTCCTCCTCCCCCTCCTTCTACATCTTTTGACGGGGAGCTCACAAGGTCAGGGGTGAATCTGGAAGGACTGAGAAATGTGATTGGGGTACATGATGTGATATTCCCAAATAATAAATAAAAATATTTTGCTTGAAATATCATAATTAAGTATACTTGAGGAAAATACACATATGGATCACCAAAATCCCTCTCAAATCAAAATCCCTCTCAAGTGCTATTGTCCAAGAACATCTCGTGCACAGCTCCCCATGTTGTCTCACCCCTATTTCACCCCATCTCTAAAGTGACTACTATTCTGATTTTCCTACCACTACTTTCTTCTGTTTGTTCTGGATCTTAAATATTTGTGCAATACTTATTTCCTTTAAATACTCCTTTGGGGTTGTATCTATTTTCTTATGTGTTATCAGGAGGTGTATGTTTTACTGTTCAGTAGCATTCATTGCTTGTTCAGGCCACAGTGTGTTCATCTATTCTCTTTTGGAACTACCATTACCTCTTTACAACTTTTAAAAATAGCTATAGTTTTGTTTTTAAAATCTTTTCTGTAGTGGGATTTCAGGTTTATAAATAGATGTAAATTTATAATGGACAGCCAGAATTTTGTCCAGTGTGGTGGTATCAGCTTTCATTCACAGTCCATCGAGGAAAGCCAAAGCAGGAACTTAAGACAGGAACATGAATCAGGAACTGAAGGAGAGGCCATGGAGGAACACTGCTTACTGGTTTCTTCTACATGACTTTCTCATCCTGCTTTCTTATACAACCAAGGACCAACTGCCCNTGAATGACACACATATCCATCCCCTTTTTCCATGGGCTGGGCCATTCCACACCAATCACTAACCAAGAAAATGCCCCCACAGACATGCCTACAGGCCAATCTGATAGTCATTTTGTCAATTGAGGTTTCTGTTCCTAGATAACTCTGGCTTGTGTAAACGTGAAAAAACACACAGACACAGATTATCCAAAACAAAAATCAACATGCTTTAAATTCTACCATAAGTCAAATGACCTAACAAATGTCTATTGAATATCCCATCCAACAGATACAAAATGGACATCTTCTCAGTAGCCTACAGAGTCATCTCTAAGATACTATGGGGATAATGTCAACAAACACAAAAGAATCAAAACAACTTCCTGGAATACAATGAAATCAATTAATAGAAAGAGAAAGTGTGCAGGTACTCAGAGAATAAACAATACACCCTGAATGAAAAGTGAGTTATCAAAAAAAAACCATAAAGGAAATTAGAAAAGTCCTAGAATCAAATGAAAAGGAAAGTACTGCATATAAGAACATGTGGGAGCTTACACCTATTAGAATGGCTAAGATCAAAAACACTGAGGACAGCTTATGTTGGAGAGGATGTGGAGCAGGGGGAA
>LZPO01117747.1:22430-32833 GCA_001675575.1 Neotoma lepida
TTGGTCTATTTAAATAGTTTATCTCATCTTGATTTAACTTTGGTATGTGATACCTATCCAGAAAATTGTCCATTTCTTTCAGATTTTCCAATTTTGTGGAGTACAGGGTTTTGAAGTATGACCAGATGATTCAAGACTGATTCTTACAATCTTTCCATNCCCTTTTCTTTAATGTTCCCTGTGCCTCAGATGTGGGNTTGTGTTGTAAGTGGATCAACCAGAGTTGGACACAGGGTAGTCAATTGCTCTCTATATTTTGACCATTTGTAGTTTTCTGTAATGGCCTTAGACTTGTGCCAAGAGAAGTTCCTTTGATGAGGGGTAAGAACTACACTTGTACGTGGGTAGAAGGGTAAGTATTCAGTATTTGCTTTATCACAAATAGAGGAATATCATGGCCCCATCGTGAATAGAGCCAAAGGAAGCATATCCAAACTAAATACAAGAGAGTACCTTAGTCTATTCAGGCTGTTTCTAAGTGGCAAAAAAATGTGTCTCTTACTATTCTGAAGTCTAGAAAGTATGGATGAAGGAGCCAGCAGGCTGGTGTCAGCTGAAAGGCTATGTGTTCCCTCCCACACCTCTCACTTCCTATATGCTCATCTCTGGTTGTCTTTAGCAGGCCAGTAATCTGGTTCCTTGGGGCTCTACCCTCATGACTNACCTCTGAAACCAATAGTGGTGGTCAAGTTTGGATATAAGTTTGGAGAAAACACAAGAANTCAGANAGNGTTCTTAGAGTCCCATCATACCAGTCGGAAGTCNTGGTTGCCTACAGTAATCAATGGACATTAGATGTCCTAATCCCAATCAAAATTGTTCCCGGGGATTTGCTCCTTCTGCTTATCCCCTCATCTCTTCCCCCAGNNTACCTGCTTCATCCATGATTGGCTATCACTCTCTTCCTTTCCAAGGTATAACTCACCCAAGGCCCTAGTCAGTATTTGGCATTTGGTTGCTAGTTGCAGAGGTATGTATGAGTCAGTATCAATTGCTCTGAAACTGAGATACTGAGATCATTTNATCTTTCTTTTAAAGTTCACCTGTTTCAATGTATATCACAGCACAAGGTAAGAATGGCATCCAGGTTTGACTCCCAAGAGCACTGTCAACTACTGACGTGGCACTCTTTCAAATGAAGGTAGTGGAGATAGTTTGTAAGCTTACACCTTGAAAAGAAAAATCTTACTTTGTTTTCGTTCTGTAAAGAGAAGATATTGCTTTAGTTATATCTAGTAGAAAAAAAATATGCCATTTATGCTTGAACACAATTTTTATAACAGTATATAAGTAAATTTCATGAATAGCAGTATTTTATTTTGATAATAAATGAATGTGTGTTCTATTAAGGTGGGGACAGCTATGTAATGTTCTCAAAAATGGAAAACATACACTCAGCCTCTTAAAAATCAGTGAGATGCACAGCATTTTACATATCGATTTTGCATAATTGTTTAACCTGAATTGGTCTTCGATTTTTGTCTCCATGTGTTTTTCTCATTCCATTTTCTTACTCCTATACTGAAAATACTAATTTAGAAATACAGCTACTGTTAGGATCAGTGCTGTCTCTCTTGGAAAAACCAAATAGGAAGGAGACACTAACTAACCCGACCANGGACNTACTGGTGAAATAATAGGAAACTAAAGCAAACTAAGTAACTTCATTTGCTAATTGACACTAAATCCACACTAGTGAGAGAGGTTTCATAAAATGTATGTTTAAAGTGGTAGGCGATGCTTCTTCTATGGTAGTGCCATCATCCCATTTCTTCCAGACTGATGAGAAAACAAGGACTGATTTCCCTCTCTAGGTGTGGCAGATGCTCCCAGTTAAGCTGTTTAAAAATAGAAATATCTCTTAGATCTAGGCATCTTTTATGAAATAAGCACAGAAATACTGTTTTGTCATGGTGATACAAAGTTAGGAGCAAGAAAACAAGTTTTCAAACAATGTCTTTTTACTTAATCCTCATTATAATTGCTGGTATTTTTAACTCTAAAGTTTCAACCCTTACTTAATTTTCCCNGTTAATTACTTTTTAAAAAGTTCTCAGCATATTGACAGTGAATGACATAAGCCTTACATCTGGACACTCATGTATTTTTTCTGAACTTTCAGTCTTGTAAAGAAATTGGAACTCTGGGTGTGACCGTCAGTGTGGTAGAGAATTACACCTTATGTTCTAAGAATAGTGCAGCTCATCTGCAAAAGCAAACACTGTGGCATGAGTGCTTTAACTTATCAATTTCCCAACAAAAACTTAGTGTTAAAGTTTGTTTTTTAAATGATAGTTAAAAGAAGGAATACAAAGGGATGACACTCTTCTAAGTAAAAGGATGAAAAAAGACTAAAAGTATATTTCTAGGGAATAAATACATTTTGTGTGTGAATTTTGATGTTAAAAACTGACAAAAATGAAAACAAAGAAATCTGAATATAAATATTTTCAGCTAGAAAGATAAAGAACACCACAGACACTACTAACAGCCATGGTGAAATATGTATTCATTCTCCATATTTTTTTCAAAAATCCACACAGGTTGGATATGCTTTGAGCTGGTTCTGGGAAATTTTAAAGCACAGGCATTGCTTTGCTTTTCCTCGATCTCATTAAAGGCATCAACTCCAGTGTGAAATACCAACCACGATAATCAGTGTATCTCACAAATGTCTCAAATCTTGCACCAAGTGCCATTAGCANAAAGAAAATAAGTGCTTCATTGATCAGGTATAGAAGAAGAAAACAGTATAGATTATATACTTTCTCATCAACTATGGGCAATTGTGAGTTTTTTATGAATAGTTTCCATACGAAGAGGTTCTGAATAATGGAGGATGTTTATGTTTATGAATGATTCTCCCACCCTTTAATTACAGACCATTCTCCTAACCTATAGTTAGGAGTGTCCAAGCCAACATTCCTGTCACTCAAGTCATAGCATTGTTTGGGTCACCAGGAGGTTAAAATAAATGTCATTTTGTAGTCGTCAGGGACTAATGTTGATGCTCACTTCCTCTATTAACTACTCTTGTATCAAACAAATCAAGATATATATGCATAGTTTTCAATCAAATGGATGAAATTAATTNAAAATAAATGTTTCTTTAATAACGTTAAAAAACAAAATGGACTTATTTATTATAATTGAACTTTCCTATGTCAGTTTTCTGTATTGGTATGATTGTGCTGAATCACTTGGGTATTGTAGTTAGAATAAAATAATTCTATTGTATCATGGTAACTTTAATTTTCTTATTAATTTAAGGACACACTACTTATGCATTACTTTTTAATCTTGGAAAGTTAGAAACAAAATAGATCACACTTCAGAGGAAATTTCTTAGGATTTGGTTGCAGAGTGTTATTAGGAGTAATTTACTAAAAAAAAATAGTCTGTGAAAGTGACTTGATACAAGAATGTGGACTGATGTGGAAAACCTGTCTTGATATGTTGGAAAATCCAGATATGCCATGTACCACATGCCAAAACATCTCCACCCATGGGATGTTGACAACTGTGGATCAAGTTTTGAAAACCACTGAAAACCAGCCAGAGCATATACTGAATCCTTAAAATTGGGTCATGCAGCATCTTGAACTTAATACTTCCCTGATTCTTCTGATCTTGAGTCTTGTGATAATGACACCGTAGCGTGGTATAGATAAACTTCTCATCAAAGCAAATGATGTAAAAGTGAAGTGAGTTTACCTGATGCTTCTCCCATCTGCCTCTACTCTTGTAGTGACTNCAGTTGCTTCAGGTTTTCATTTGCAAACACTAGGAGATTGAAGTCACAGTATGTATTATTCAACAGCTGTTCAATATTATGGTTTTACAGCATGATAAGTATTTCACAGCCCTGTTTAAATGACCAGGTCCAGTAGGCTGTTTTATGATAATGCTGCATTCACATTCTANGTAAAAATACGTCTTGGGCCCACTTAATGGTTCAGTGGGAATGGAGCTTGCTGCCAAGCCTGAGGACTTAAGTTCAANGCCCAGAACATACACTATGAAAGTAGAGAACTGTCTGTCACAAGTTTTCCTCTGACCTCTACTCANTTGCCATAGTATGTAGCATGTGNATGTGCACATGCCAGAATGTNCCCAGCTGAGCAGAAGTAGTACATGAGCAGCAAACTCTTAGGGCATGTAACTATTACGTTAATTTAGAACACACAAAATGCTAGATATCACTTCCCAAAGATGTCCAGATTGATTAATTTTTAAAATGAGATTGGAATTTAAATATTATGAGCTCATACATTTTGTAGTAGTCTTAATCAATATTGAGACTCATATAAACATTTAACACACATTAAAAATGTTAAAAATATTTAATCTGTCTTAATATGAGACTTTTAGAGGACAGAAAAATGTTTAGGAGCTAAACCATTATATCTTAACTTCAGATTTTTACTTCTTCACATTTAGAATTACAAACAATAATGTGATGGATAACTTCTAAGGTCCTGTCCAGTTATTTTGATAATTTATTGAAATATATAAAATTAATTATTTCTGAAGAATTTCCAAGTAAAATGTACCATAAAAGAGGACAAAGTAAAACAAAAATGACACTTCCCAGATACTCTGTGGCTATTTCCCAAATTTAGTANTACACTAGGTAAAGAGGCATATTTTTACAAAATATTAAAAATAAAAATGTGAAAATAATATTTGCTTCACATATTTTCTTTCAAGATTCAAATTCTGTTGTATTTCCTACACCAAATATATCTCATCTACCTGAAGTATTTATGTACTGATTATGATTACAACCAACTAAATGGTGTGTGTGCCAGAGACTAGCAAAATTTTGTGCTGAAAACTCTGAAGTGACAAAGAAGGGAGTAATGTTCCAGAAGATTGCCCTACAGGTATTTTAAAAAGTCCTGTTANTTTTTAAACATCTTTTCTAGCTATGTGCTTTTTAAGCAAAAAAATTTAGAGGTATCCAACCAAATATGTAACATAAAACCTCAGAGTGGTA
Organism: Neotoma lepida; assembly: GCA_001675575.1. Classification (NCBI taxonomy): domain Eukaryota; kingdom Metazoa; phylum Chordata; class Mammalia; order Rodentia; family Cricetidae; genus Neotoma; species Neotoma lepida. The sequence goes on from LZPO01117747.1 coordinate 27,430, forward strand.
AAATAAAGTCAATAAACTGCAAGTATCAAGGTATTGTATCATTAAGATACATTGGTGGTTTTCTAGTAATATCTCATTCAAAGATTCTTCACAGGCTCTTCAAATGTTTCCTTAGACATCAGAATACCTTTAGGTATGTTTCAANTGTGTAGTCAAATTCATTTATAAATATAACAACTAAATTTTTCAGATAAGCATATTTCATTCATATAGCCTTAAAATTTGTATATACCAGATATGGGCATTANATAGTATTATAAACTCAGTACTCAAAAAATGGTATAGGTAATATTTTAATGTTAATTTATATATATATATATTATATCTAAGTAAAAACAAATTTTAAAATTTCAGTTCCTTATCAAATTGCAAATGTTTTTGTTTTATAATCTCCCTAATAATTTTGTATATCTAGTTTTAAAANGAAAACATAAATTGTTTTGAGCAAGAAAATGTTATGACCACTTCAAATCTGATTCTAAATTATAAAACATCCTCAAGAAAATATGAACAAGAATATTTCTCTGCATTTTTCTTACAGCTAAATATTTAGAGTATTCTTATTATTGATTGAGACCACTATGTAAAATATATGAGACCATAAGTTTTAATTCCAATTTCATTTTATAAATTAAATTAGCTGGACATCTTTGTCTAGTATTTTGTAAGCATGTTCTAAAATAACAANATAGTTGCATTCCTAAGAGTTCACTGTGAATGCTTCTGCTCGGCTGGGGGCTGGTTTCAATGACTCTACCAATCTTTAAAGTGTTCAAATTAGCTACAAAACAAAACTCTACTGCAATGTAATTTTTTTTTCTTTTTCGAGACAAGGTTCTTTGTGTAACAGCCCTGGCTGTCCTGGAACTCACTCTGTAGACCAGGCCGGCCTTGAACTCACAGAGATCTACATACTTCTGCCTCCCGAGTGCTGGGATAAAGGTGTGCACCACCACTACCTGGCATAGTGCACCATTCTTAACATCTATCTGTCCTTTCTTCTTCTCTTATGTAGACTCACAGTTGCTTTTCTGTGACAGTCTTCAACACAATATAGAGTTTTGTGCATATGTTTCAAATGAGTATCCTAGAAAGCAGCATTATATACATGCAACATTCCTTGAGTTGGTAGACTTGGGTTCAGCCTACTAGCTGTGATGTTAAGAGAGACACAGGGAGACCAGGACACACGGACATGATAACAAGCCTTTATTAACTGTGCTATCCGGAATCACATTCATGTGGAGTCTTACTGACTTGTGTCTGTGGTTGCCAAGGAGCACCCAGGTGTAAACAAAGACAGCCTGAGCCTGCAATCCATTCCAAGGATTATAGGACTTATTAGTACATTAATAAAAGAGAGACGTATTAGGCATGTATGAACACATTGCAATTGATTAAAGTGTCTCCAATCGTTTCATCAAGCCAAAAAAAAAAATTAGAAAAGAAATAACTTTACAAAGATGGTGCTGTGAAGCCTTAGATACAAGGCTGAATTATAAACACCTGGTTTTATGTCTGTTTTAGTGAATCAAATCAAATAATAAGACTACCTCTGTAATTTTTCTTCAGTAAAATATACCTAAAACCTGCCAGTATAGAAATCAGCTTAGGAGATGCTTGAAGTTAAAAATACATTACTCATATGATTTTTAACTACAGAATATAAAAATACTCAACAGAAAAATTAGGACAAATCTAAGGAAAACTGTTTATTTACAGTATACCAGATTAATCTCATGATTTATTGCTTATTATATTTTAACAAACACTCATTGATTTAGGACCTTATAATTTATGTAAGCAATTCATAGGTCCATAAAGAAATTGAATAACAAATTAGGAAACTGTAAACGTGTATTAATTTCTTCCTCGGTTAAAGAACCAATAAGTGAATGATCTAAGAATCACACAATGCCCAGATGTCATCAAATATTGATGTAATATAAAATTTTAAGATTGAAATAGCTATTTACATTCTGATCAAAATTTAAATAATTTTTAAGTGAAAGATGAGACTAGGCTCTAAAATACCCAAATTCTTTCTGGAATGTGAAAATTGTTTCCAGTTAGAATAATTACCAATGAATTACAGGATTCTTAAATTTGAATTGTGTGAGTTTCCAGAGAATACACATTTTTAAAGTAATAGGTAGTACTTTATATATTTATATAATACATATATATATATATATATATATACACACAGAGGGACATGAAACTTGAAGTTGTGAAGGAAAAATGTTGGAAAGACAGGGAAGGACTTGAGGACACAGAATGGGGTAGATTTTATCAAAATACATTATATATATATATATTAAACATAAAACAAAATTAAACAATTTACCATAATTTTCTATTTTAATCATTCATTTGCTCTATCAAAATACATAACAAAATAAGTTGATAGTGAGATTTTTTTTCTCTTAATTACATGATTTTAGCACATGGTTTGAATATATTTAACAAGAATCTGTATCTTTAGTTTATTGTCCCAAACCACATGCCAAATTCCATTTGAAAATATAATTGCCATCATTATGCTCTCATAAATATTAGTACACTTTAGAATGGCATCTAAGTATTATTGATTAAGAATTACTAATTATAAGCAATAGTATCGTTAGCTGTTCTGGTGTTTACACCAGGTTATTGATCAGAAAATAGGTAAAATTTCCAATTTATCACTGTTAACTGTTTTGTCCTCAAAAAAGATAAGTGGAAATGCGAAGCCTAATTATGGCCCATTACACTAACTTAAATATTTTTATTTTTAACAAATTTAATCAAACAAGAGGTAAAATGCCTCCTTTTCCTGCCTAAATAATATCAGCCCTCATATATAAACTCCACCCTTCTCCAGATCTGACTTGAGTATACCAACAATGTGCTGACCTCTCCCATTAAGGTATATTGCCATACTGGATGAAAGCACATTCACATAATTTCTAACATGGAGACTTAGATCAAAAGGCACAGAATTTAGAAAGTAGATCCTCTAAAACAGTAATTCTCAAACTATAATAGGCATATTAATTACCTAGAAGACTTCAAACCTGTGCAAACCTGTAATGGAGTGGATCAGAGCCTGGACTTGCAGGTCTCCATTTTTCATCAATTCCAGTTGAGGCAGATTAGTTCATTGACCACATTTTATGTATGTCACATTATGTTCCAGATGAGGAAACTAAACACTGAAATCTGAATTCAAATGTTGGTTTTGGTTCTTTGGATATAAGTCTACCATAACTAAATACTTACACCCTGTGTGAACCTATGGCTAGGTGGGTCATAGGCTCTAGGGAGAGAACCCAAGACTTANTATTTTACTAAATGGACTAAGCATTTGAATAGCTTCTAATGACTTATAGTGATACCCACCGATCAGTGCACCTTTCAACCCTTATCAGAGAAGCTTTTCTTGTAGTAGATGGCAATTAACACGGTGCCACCACCCAACACATATATGGTCAATGAACAGAGAATGAGAGAATGTGGAGTGCTCAGCCCTAAATGGGGCATTCATTTCAAACCGCTTTTTCGTTCGCTCAGGAACCTTTGCAGGAAAGGGAACAGAAAAATTGCTAGAGCTGGAGGTGGTTCTCCAGACANAAGAGGACACATGTACATGTGAACCCANAGCAATTGTAAAGCCATCCCCAAGACACGTACAACCTCCTGCCACCACACAAAAATCCCAGCACAGAGGTNGAAATTTAGGCTTGAAAACCTACCATTAACTGAGGAGCTACAGCTGTTGAGAGAGGAAGAGTCCACTTTTGTTTTCATTAATTCTGTGACCCTTGGTAAGCTGGCCATACAGCAGGGCAGGCTCCAAACTGAAGAATAGCTAAGCAACTCAGCAGCACTCAGTGAAGAAAAGAAAAGAAGAAGAAGGAAAAGAAGTAATGTCAATGTTGNGTGATAAGGGTTGGAAGGTGGAGAGGGTGGTAATGGGAGGAGTTGGGGGAAGGGGATAAATATGTTCCAAAATCTGAAAAAGAAAAAAATGTTAAATACAAAAATATATAATTATTCTTATTTATTGGAAGATCTTGTAGTCACAAGTTAAACACACTTCCATCAGCCACAACACCTACCACAAAGTTCTATGGCAGTGGAGATTGTCAAATAACAGCCNGTGAGGGGAATTAACATTGGAGCTCTTCCTTTGTTCTCATCTGGGGAAGCAGCTACCACCCAGCAATGATGCCCTCCCCAGGGCAGCTTCTCTTGTCATGCTCTTCCTGTCAGAATGCCACATCAGCCACACATAGCTGTGCAAGATGCACACTCAGAAGTCATTCGTGACTGCCCTACCCACAGGCATNAGAAATGTGCACAATATTTGTTGATGCCTCAGAGAACTTCCTGAGGACTCTTGATGTTGCTTCTTTCACTACTTCCTTTCAAAGCCAAGATTTTACCCTTCCCCTCCCAAACCACTCAAACCTTCCCTAACCCTCACCAAACTACCAGTTTCCTTCATTTTCAACTGCTCTATGCAAAAACCACCCAACTATTTATTCAATTCCATTATTCCTCATCGCCCCCATTAGCTCTCCTTGGTGTGTGTGTGTGTGTGTGTGTGTGTGTGTGTGTGTGTGTATGTGTAAAAGTTTTAAATATTTAACTTGCTATAACCTTAAGATTGTACTAAGTTATGCCATTCAAGCCAAAACACAACTGCATCCAGATATTGTACACAACATACTTCACAATACACCAAACCTACAATGAAATTGACTGAGGTTTTNTGGGATCCTTAGTGCTTTCCATTTGCCTCAGACACTTTTTGCCTCCTTTTACCATGTCACTAGCAGTCCTCTTTCAGCCAAAATGTTACATGCTCAAAAAGACCATCTCTGATCTGGTACACACAGGTCTTTCTTTTTTCATAATGCCANGTNCTTTTAATCACTGATTATCCTCAGGTTCCTCTTATGGATTCAAATTACCATTAATATAACCTGAACATGTCAGGTAACTGAGAGCTCTATTTCTCTAGGAATATTATAGGGAATATGACCACAGCAATCACACCACTCGGGGCAGTGAGGAGGATACTGATAACGGAGTGAGCTACAACTTTGCTAGGCAAGGCAGTATGAAAAATCTCTGAACCTCCANTCAACTTTGATGTGAAGCTAAAACCATTCTAAAATAAGTGTACAAAATAATAGGCTAGAATAATACTAATAAAAACAGATCAAAAATACTAATGCACAGACAATAAATTATAAGGCTCCCCCAAAGCTCAAAGATATTTTCCCTGTATCTTTAAGTTGTTTTGATCCTCCATGTCAATTATTTGACATGAGGAGTTTCTTTTCTGGTCCTGTGTCTGGTATTCAATATACCTCTTGCAACTTAATAGCCATCCTTTCTCTTAGAATTTGGAAAT
>LZPO01117748.1:15900-45593 GCA_001675575.1 Neotoma lepida
TGTCTTTGATATGGGCACAATGTAACCTGCTTACACTTGAGCTCTTCTAAGGTAGCCACTGACTGATTCCTCTGTCCCCAGGAAGGTATGTATTCAGTAGTCCAAATTCACCACAAAAAGAGTATTGTACTATACAGAATCGTCAAGGAATCCCTAACCCAACCTAGGGTCAAAGAAGGTTTCTCAGGATGTGTATTGTGTTTACTTTGAGTGGAATGGGGCTTGAGCATGGAGGAACACAGTTTAAGGAGAGGAACCCTGATGGCTGTGGAATGAGATAACAGCNATAGGGAGAAGTTTAGGCAATGTAAAACCCCCTTCTCTCAAGGATTCATGTGCAGAGGNTGAACTGATTTCCTAGGGCTTTCTCTAGCTCACTGGGACAACAGTGTGACTTACACTGTTCTTTCTTGCTTGATTCCAGACTATTCCTCCTCCTCCTTCTCACAAATCTTCAAAATGTCCTGCAGNTCTTCCTCTGGCACCGACAGCATGCACATCATTGTCCTACGCATCTTTGTATCAAATTCCAAAATACTCCAAATTCACATTCTGTATTGTTTTTCCTCATAATCTGCTGAAGTGTTACTCATAAATAGGCATAAGAGAAAGCAGTCTGGCCATGTCTGTTCACCATGCCCCTGCTGCAGTGCCTGGCACATGGTGTTTAGAGTAAGAGTTCTAGCATGGACTTGGCTAGGGCCTCAGCAGATTTCGCCTCAACGCCCTACCCAGGTGAACCTCATTCCTAGATGGGTGGTCAAGAAATAGGAGTGCTATATTAAACATCACTGATATATTTTAGTGGAGATATTGAATTGAAGCTAGATTTCTCTAGGCCTGTTTTATTTTATTTTTTTTTGCCATATATTAAATGAAAATCCTGTTATGTGTCTCTTAGTAATGTTCTAAGAATTCAGGGGCAATAGAATTAATGAAAGGAGAGCTCACCAGATGCTGTTTGCTAACATGATGCCTCCTGTGGAGACAAGTGGGNCCACTCTCAAGGGCACCTAGGACAGTGTTCTTTTTATAAAGAGGGATGTTATACTTATTGTCTCTGTTTACCTTCATTTCACCACTTCTATGGTCTGAATGCACCCGAAGCGCAAGCGTTGAAACATAATTGCTAGAATGATGCTGTTGGCAGGTAGTATCTCTAAGAATGACTAAGTCATGAGGAAGACTACTTATGAGTGGGACTCAGGCTCTAACAAAAGGGCTCAAAGGAGAGGGTTCCTTCTCTTCTGTGTGTCATGTGAGTCACATGGTTTACCCTGGTGGACACAGCAATAGTCTTACATTCCACTTCCATCCTCAACTACTTTTTATCTCAATAAAATAATTACTTTCGGTAATTAACACAGACCTGTCAATAATCCAATCTTATTTTTAAATCACCATTGAACAACAGTGCTTTAAAAGTATCACTGTCAGGTTTTTGTTATCAATTTGTCTGTAAAACCTGTTATTCGATTGATCCATTTTTCTAATAAAGATCTGAGGAGGGGTTTAACCCCAGGCACAGTGCGTTAATGGGATTTCCCTTGTCCCTTATATAACTGGACTCCTCTCTACTTTCTACTGAAGGGAGGACAATTTGGTAATTGTTTTGACTCCCGTGAAAAAGAAGTTGGCTCAGAGCCAGGGTGGTATAATGGGGTATCAGGGACTAGATAGACCCAGGTTTGATTTCTTGCTTTGCCACCATGTACTTGCACAAGATACCTAATCTCTCTGAGTCTTTTGTTCAGTGTAAAAGGGATGATGATGCCCTTCACTAGAACACACATGTTAGCAGTTAGAACAGCAAAGGCTTTCAACATACTGGTCCTGTCCCTAGAAACAATTGCTTACACCTCAAGGGCTTAGTTGGATAGTGGCTGAACTAATTGTAAGGCATACTAGTGAGTCATGTGAATCCACTTTGAACTTGAACCACCAGTAGATTAGGCTGAACTTGCATAGAAAGCCACCAGGTAATTGACTTGGGGTTGGGTGATTTTAAGCCAGTTTTCATTCTGTGGCAGAAACAAAAAAGATGAGTCTGGAGCAACGCTGTTCCTTTAATTGAAGGAACACTTTNGTGTTCTCAGATCTATTTTAATCTTAAGTGCCGATGATTATGCATCATTCTCTCCCGTTAACAGACACTTCTGTAAGTGATCTACACACAGAGAAATACGATTCTTACATAAATACTGCACCATGAGAAATTATCTTATTACCTAATATGCCAAAAAGCTAATAAGATAAAGAAATGGTNAGAGTCGTTTTTGGACAATATTAAACTTGCTTTTAGCTCATGGAAATAAAATGTAATTTCCTTTTATTATTCCTTTCATCAGGTAGAATAAAGGCAGTGGAAGGTGTAGGGTATTTATTATACAGCAGTGTTCCTGAGCTCTCTTTAAGGCTGAGGGAGAAATTCAGGCAGGATGGCCTCAAATTAAGATTTTAATGACTTCCATTTAGAAAACACATTTCTTCTGTCTGCCAGGCATGGTTTTTGAATTCACATTTGAAAGTAAAAAATGAAGCTTCATACTTAGATGTACAAAAGCTTGCCTCTACCTTCTGCATATGTGTGTCCATTAAGAAAAGAATGCACATTGTCTCTACCTGTTTGAATATGTGCATCCACTTCTGCATATGTGTGTCCATTAAGAAAAGAATGCATTGTCTCTACCTGTTTGAATATGTGCATCCACTATGAAACAAATGTACATCGCCTCTACCTATTCACATGTGTGCATGCTTTGAGAAACAAATGGATTGCCTCCACCTGCNTGAATGTGTGCATTCATTGAGAAATGAATGCAGTGTCTGCAGAGCAACTCAGAGAGTGGAGGCTTTTTTGANACATCTATTGCAAAGGCAACTCTGAGCCAAATTAGGCTATTTAAGTTGTCTAAGAAGTATCAGCCCCACAAGACTTTGAATGTTGTTCCTTGGGGGAGTTGAATATTTATAAATGAACAGACAATTGATTTGAACGAAATTTAAACAGGACTCAAATGAATAAAAATTTCTGGCTGAAATCATCATCTGGTCAGTGTGTGGTCTTGGGTAAAGGAGGTAAGTAATATTTTGATTCGAGCAGTGCTCATATGGTATGATTATAGACACACACACACACACACACACACACACACACACTGCAGTCACCCTATTTCTTCAATAGAAATAACACTAAGTAAATGCTGTCAGCCTTCTGTGACATGCAATTTTTCATCCTAGCAAAATATGATGTACCCTGGACCTCAAAGAAATTTAATAATCTCTCCGAATTCTTGTGATTTGCTAGNGCTCCCTACAAACACCNACGGAAACTATATTTGCCTGGAGATTTAAGGTAATGGATGGACAGCTGCAAAAAGATGAATTTTTTTATTCCACATTAAGCAGACACATTGTGCCTATGTTGGGAAGAGTGTGCACGTGGAATGTCCTTCTAAGGACATGTTCAGAACCTATTTAAAGACCTACATCCATTTGTGAAACTTTCTGCATAGATCTATGCAGGGGGCAGGAATGAACCACATGAATGAGAAACATTATTACAACTTTCCACATTCCAACACCAGTATGACCTCCAATGAGTGGCACCTATTACAGGGTTAATTGCAAAGCTTTGAGACCTTACAAACATGTTTGTGAAGCTGTGTTTTGGGGGGAAGCTATTTGTTTGAATGTTCATTTTCTTTTACAAANGAAACATGGGGGTTTGTATTTAGAAAAAACTAAAGGAACCTTTTGAGTTCAACTGTTGGGGTGCAGGCTGACTTAGAGGTTTAATATTTAGCTTGGTTAATTAAATCCCATTCTATGCCCTGAATTTAATTATTCCAACTGATGTGGTAATTTAATATAATAATAAAAAGAGGTTAATGAGAAATGGAGGAGAATTGGACTATTCATTCATCTGGATCAGTAGTGGCATTTTTTTCTTGAAGTACCAGTTTATGGATGGTGATGTTTTATTGGGTATTATGAAATTTCAATTAGTGAGAAAATGGAAATGAAAGCTAGACAGTAGATCATCAAGGAATGATCACATTTGGAAACAGGTACAAAGCTCCCTAAAGTTCGGGGCAGATTTTAATGTGACTTCATGATAAGGTAGGTACTTTTCATCTTCATAGGTTGTGGCTAAATCATTTTTTTTTTTTACACTGTGCAAGTGAGTCTTTGTGTCAGGTCTAGGTCATTGCTACTTCTGAATAAAAGTAAGTTCAATAATAAAAAGATGATCTTCCTGGTTTGGCTGTCACGTTTCAGAACAAATGGTCCACTTCCTTGATACAGTACTCAACCTGACCTCAGTGGAGGACATGGCAGGAGAAGNAGACCCCAGCATGATTCAAACCTACTGGAGACTGGTTGGTTTTTTCAGGTTACTCAATCTCACAGAGTCTTGCCTGCATCACCCATGAGATGAGGACGATGTGATCTGCTCTTCACAGACTGCCAAGAGGATCAAGTGAGAGAATGCAGCAGTCCCTACATGGCCTGCCTGATGTATAATGAATGCTTCGCAAACGGTGACCTTTGTCCTCTGAACAACCCACAGGTATTCTTCAGGTATTCTTATAAATAACAGATAGCAACCTGTTGTAACGGTACACGAAATGCCAAATCTGGCTCACCAACTAGTACAGCGTGCCTCAAACTTTAAAGGTCCTGCGATTCATCCTGGTAGCTGGTTCTGTGTAAATTTGCCTTCAGCCTGAGATGCTGCATTTCTCCCAGGCTCTCAGATGACAGGGTAGTACTGGTTGGGGACCATACTTTGAGTAGCATGGAACTAGGGCAGTGACGTCTAAAGGCTGAGTAAACTTTGAGGGACTGGGCTAAATNGCAAAACAGAACTTAACACTTCTTTTTTTTATTTAATGAGAGAACATNAGGGAGTTCTGCATATACTATAGAAAAAAGTTTGAATGAACACATTTAAAAATTTGGGAAGCTCAAATTCATTCTACACACTTTCATTTATTGTCTGGACAGATAAAGTACAAATAATTCAAACACAACAAGATTATGAAAAAAAACATTTACAATACTTTCCCTCAGAAATCATCTAAACTAGCAAGATTAACATGAAGTCATTCATTTATAACTAAAGTATACAACTGCCTGGTCCTAAGATTTTTTTTCCTTTTTTTTCCCCCAGATTGAACACATCATAGAGAAGAGATTTTGGCGTGCCTTTCCCATGAATGCTTAGCAAATGCATCAGAACTTTGCCAGCAAACTGCATTCATTCATAGCAGGTGACATAAAAAGGTTTCCCTGAATGTTGAACGAGTGTTCTCTGAACTGAAATCTGGTGTTATTTATTTATTTTCTCCAAAAACCGAAAAGAGGAAAAAAAATAGAAAAAAAATTTTAAAGGAATAGCCTATGATGCAGCCTTGGTTTTTGTTACCTGTCTACCACTACGACGACTACTACAAAGTTTGCCTCTTCAGTGTGCAAACAACAGTCCTGTCTACATGCGCTTAGTGGGTTCAGCATGGGAAAAAATGCACAAAATAAGCACAAGTTATAAATAACCATAACGTTTTATTACCATTAAGACTAAACTTGTATTGAAAAGATTTTATGTAACAAGACAAGAAAAGCAATAGCAAATTTTACTATCAACTAGATTATGCATAGCGAGTAACTGTTTCTATTACCCAGGGAAGAGCATGAACTCTTGGATTTTTTTGTTTCATTTTTGTTTTAAATATATAACCGTACAAAGCACAAACGTACTAAAAGGATCAGTGCACTGGACGTGGGAGCTTGCTCCCACAGTCGCTTTGTTCCCTTAGCTCTGCTTAGTTTTCCCCAATCTGAATTACATTAAAATAAAGACCCAGTTTTTTTTTAAATTTTTCTACTGTGCAGTAAGAAAAAATATTCACAACAAACATGACAATATATCAAACAATAGTTCTACACAAGTTACCTTGATACCTCTTTAACTGTCACTTAAATATCATAAGAAAACATTTTAAGACATATACAAACAAAACTAGCCAAGTGTTACAACTTATAATAAATTAACCAAAGAAAAAATAACTTTATATATATATATTTATATTATATATACACATACACACACAACAGAATGACACAATAATATGCTTCTTCCCAAAGTTTAAGTAAACAAATAAGTAGTCTAGCCAATCTAGCTATATTTGATCTTGGCCATAGGCATCATCACATCTGCAATTAAATAAATAAGTGTTTCAAGCAACATAAACAGTGTTTCAAATGTACCCACACAGCCCAATTTTATCAGCATGGGCTACAAAGTGAATTTGAAAATTGCTTAATGAATGTAAAGCAAATGTATCTTTTTTCCTCTCCTAAACACGTTTACATTTAACTATGATACTAAGATATGTAAATAATTTTGTAGCACCTACTGCTCAAACTAAGGAAGTTTTAGATTAAAAGGAAAATGAATCTTTTTAATTTTTGTTCTGCTGACATCCCATACTGATGACTTAAAGAAAAACTGTCTTTCAACTCATCTCCTTGCTTTTGGGTTTTGACTGTGGGGAACTGTGGTACCCTGGGTAGAATGAACACTCCTTTCCCCTAGCAATTAATATTTTTTTTATTATTATTACATGCTATGAAAAGATATGAAGATCATCTGTTTATAGCCCATCCTTCAAAAAACAGTCTACGAATCCAGTTTAAAACACACATCTTGATCTCTAAAAAGTTACCAGTGCAGTATGAACGCGACAAAGTTGTCAATTTCCCCTAAATTAGCCAGTCAAAATATTTTTTTCTCAAATCCAGATTCTCTTGTAAAAATTCTTTATATTTTATAAAAATAGATTTTTCTTGAAACCCATTTTCAGCAAAGAGACCACCTCTTTGGCAACAATGTTAATGTTATTAAATTGTTAATGTCATCAGGTACCCCCTTTCCCCATCCCCTAACAGAAGACTGTTTTAATTCACATGATAGAAAAGAAAAAAGGAAAAATAAAAAAATTTGCAAAAGTTTTTTTTCAGTTTTGCAATTTTTATTATTCCTCTTTAATTTGTGTGGGGGGTTTTTTAACCAATCTGATTGGATCAACATTTTGACAAAAAAGAAAAATCTTTTTTTTTCTTCCTTTGAATCCCATTACTTTGTAAAAATTGTTTATTATTTTTTTGTGTTTTTTGTTTTTCTTCTTCAAATGAGCGAATGGTCATCTTAAAAAGACCCACCTTCAAGGAAGGTAGTAAAGTTAGCTGGCTGGGTAAAAATCCCTGCACATCGCTATCTATGTATATTATATTCAACAACGACAGCTATGAAAGAACATTCAATGCATCAAAGGTATTTTTTTGTTTTTTTTTTCTTTTTTTTTCTAAGCATTATAAAATCCTTTCCTGGTACACCTCAGGATAATCCAATGTTTTAATACTTAGGCAACACGGGCTTATAAAGTCCATGGTTGAATATAAGCCTTGGAAAGTTTGTCTCTCTCTTTTGTGTATGTGTGTGTGCGCATGTTTTGTTCGTATATATTTATATATATATTTTAATAAGTAAGGGTGAGAAATTCAGGACTTGTGGGCTTTGTTGGTTTTAAAGGAAACTTGCAACACTCTGTCTCCCAGGCGATAACCATTGAGGCTGGCGATGGCCATGGCTGCCTCATCGTAGTTGGTCATGGTGACAAAGCCGAATCCCTTGCACTTGTTGGTGTTGAAGTCACGGATGACCTTGACGTTGTTCACTGCGCCAAATGGGCCAAAGAGCTGCCAGAGGACACTCTCATCAGAATCAGGGGACAGGTTATAGACGAAGATGCACCAGCCTGTTCCTGTGTGACCAGGGATGTTCATTCCCACAAGACTTGTCATCCCGTCAATAGTGATTGGGGAGAACCTGGGGGGACAAGCAGAAGGGGGGACTGGTCCAGACATCAGTCTGACCATGGATGACACACAGATGCACAGACAGACACGGGGCAAAGGGCTGAGTGAGTGTTTGCAGGAGAGTCTTCAGGGTTTCAAAACCAAAATGCAAAAGCTAACATCTGTGATATTTCTTCTGATGGGATGACTGGACAGNTAAGGCATGTACATGCCAAGAGAATGGCCAAGTCATTTCCTAAAAGCCACAAGAGACCCCCAGTTCTAACACAGTATATGTTCATACATTATCCCACCCTGAACCTTCCCCATCATAGACTGTGAGTTCTCAGGGAAGAGACTCTGTTTCATCCATTCTACTGTTGGGTTTATTCATTCAGTGGTGTGCATATGGGCTCTCACAGACACATTGGCCCATAGGAAAAATACCTGTCTATTGGTTGAGGGAGTGACAATCTGCTTGATGTCAATGCTTAAAAATTTTTACTGTTATTTTTTAGGCAGATTAAGGGATGGCTCTAGAAGTGCTCAACTGCACCACCATCACAGTCCCTCCACTTACATCTGTCAAAGACCTCTTGGTGTTACTGAGGTTGGAGATACATGAGGACGTATCTTGTTATTAACCAGATGAATGGCTCATGTNCCATTTAGCATTTATTCATAAGGGTTCTCCCACAGACTGGGAGCAGTAATAATAGATGTACTACTCCTTGATACTATATCATCTTGAATCCATCTCTGAGCATCACTGGAAAAGTCCTCAAGTGGTTTGTNTAGTTACAAANTTTGAATTGCTATANATTTTGAATTGCTATACATTTAGAAAAGCCTTGGTGCAACAAGTTTTGTATTAGGTTAGAAATTTCACTTTTTTGTGTAGTCTTGAAGAGGAAAAACTCTTCAGATTTTATTCACTCTTCTGATAAAATAAACCCATGTGGCATTTGTGATGGAAGAAACATTTAGGATACCAGAGTCTATTGCAGAACAGTATTGGCAACATTTTCTCTTATACTGAACTTATACAGGGAGTTTTGACCTATTCATTGATGACCAGATTGCTTTTCTTTTGGCTGATTTTTTTTTTGAGAGGTGAGGGGAAGAAATTGGAGAAGAGGAAGTCCAAAATAGACAGGAGTGTGGGACAAAGTGGAAGTTATGACTGTTTTAAAAAGTAAGCAGACACTATTGGAAGTTTAGAAGTCTTATTAAAATTTTATATTTAGCTAGAATTTAGATAATCATATGTCTGTNAGATATGCTAAGCATAACAATTCAGTACATATAATTTTTGTTATTATTCACAAGCAAGTTTCCCTTTTGCTTAAAAAATAACAATAAAACAGAAGCAAAACCATTCATGGTACAGATCCTTAAAGGGGTAAAATGGCTTAATTATTACTTGTATTATTTCTGAAGACTGACTTATAAACAATTTCTCCTTCAGCTGTGAACCTCTGATCCCTTTCAGTTTATGCACAGAAAGCAACTAAGTACTTAATATAAAGCCAATGCCAGAGCTAGGAAAGGGGTTTAAAAAGTAGGATTGCCACTCAAGGTAGGACGGAGGCTACATCCAAATCTGGGCTCAATAAAAAGGAGAATCTTGTTACCAAATGGTGCTGGCTATGCTGCATTGGGTTGCACTGGGNTGGACTGGACACTGGATGATGTGGCAGCACATGGGGCACAGCCCAGTCTTTCCTGGTCTCGTGTGTCATAAGCATCACTTTCTTCTCCATAGCATCTGGTGTTAACTCACTAAAGTTAAAGGGCGCAAAGGTATGGGATAGAGCTAGAAAAGATACAGAATGCCCAGGATTAAGCAAGCAGTGTGTTAGACATGTGGAGATAAGTTAGTCAGCCTCACTGGTGTTGGGGTTGAGATTCAAGAGGCTGGCACTCTGCTAGTGAGTCTGCAGTCAACTAACTCCCTTCACTATGTGCTCATTTCCAGAGTCAGGGCACTTAACCATGCGTAACCGAGTGGCAAAAGATCCTGAATCAAGTGTGCTGTGGTCTATTAAAGCCCACGTCTCTTTCCCTCAACTGATGAAGTGGTACTAAGGTGTGCATCTCTACTGAGAAAGAAGATGAAGATGCTATGTCCCTGGCAGTGCAGTGGAGTCTATCAGGTCACATTTAGGGATCTCATGGATATAGTTACATANCACACCTAACTTCCAAGACTGATTTTAGGTTGGGCCTGGAAAGCCTCGTGATTACATTCAGAAAGTCTCAAACCCTTGACCTTGCCTGTTTGAGTCCCTAGCCCCATAAAAAGGCTTTAAAAATGAAAGAAACCTCAAATTTATCCCCTACCCCCCCACACACATATAACTGAGAGAAGACTTATAATAACGGCTAAAACCTGTAATAAAAGAAACCTTTGGTTGAGGTGCACACAGATACACTTCATTCTCAAGATGTGCCTTGCAATGCACACTGAGGTGGGCGGGGATTCGAAAAGCCATCCATGTTTTAATCCATGATTTGGCCAGGGCTTGCAGTTCAAAACAATCTATTTTTTTTCCACTGAAAAAAAATCACAAGATTGTCGGCCACGATTAGCAAAATGTTCTAATTTTGATTTGCTGGGATCTGCCCTCTTAAAGTGAATCCTGGCATCAGAAATGCAAAGCAGGTGCTCAGCAAGTTTGCAAAATCAGCCAGACAAGTCAGGGCTTTCTCCTCAAGGGAAGCCACTCAGGACTAGATCAGATGACCCAGGGCTTGGTAGCTGTGGCACCTGAACCATAGGGAAAGCCCACCTGCAAAAAAAAGAAAAGGTGAAACACACAAATACATTTTTTGTGTGCCCTAAAAGAAACAAAATTAACTGAGGTCCAAAATTAAAATTAAGAATTTGACATGCTGGTGGAAGAAAAAGGAAGAATTAAAAAAAAAGTAAAGTTAGTGAATTAAAAAAAAAAAATCTAGCCCCAGTCTGTGCCAACACGGACATCTGGCAATCTGTGGAGTTTTAATTACCTCTTTACGCCATAGGCCATATTAAGCAAATTGTCCAGCCTGCAAAGAGAAGGGAGGGTCTCGGGGTTAATGCCTCACAGATGGTAAGATCACTCAATGGAACTATTAATAAGAATGCTCCATTTTCAAAGAAGAAAAGCTGAACAACTTTCCCCACTGTTCAGGAGACTGTCTACTGGTAGTTCTCTCTTTTCCTGTTTCCAATTGCAAGTAATTCATGTCCAGGTCAATTCTAGAATCTAAAGCAAGTGTCTAATGAGTCCTGTTTTCTTTCAAGGTCTGAATTAATTCAGCTCCCCCCTCCCATCTCTCAGAACATTTGTGTGGATTTACTTTTATGTTGTATGTGAAATTGTTAAAATGGAGTAGAGGTGTTCTTAAATAGTTTACCTTTTATTACAACTAAACTTGTGTGCAAAGGTCTCTGTTCCTGGTTAACAGCACATGATCACAGACTACACATAGGAACAGATCTATTAGTCTAGCTGCTTTCATTATCTCTGGCCACACCCACAATTTGGAAGGCAGGGAGTTTTTGTGAGCTAANAAAAAAAAAAAACCTTACTATGTAATAGACCCAAAGCACCTCCTAGCAAAATGTCATTATGTTATAATCTTCCTCACATGCATACCTTACTTGGGGATAAGCTATTCACACCATGAGGCAGCAGTAACCATAGTTTCCACCATTAGAAGCTTGCTAGAAAGGCTTTTTACATAAATACTACATGTGTTTTCACACACTACCCTTCATGAAATCATTAACCATTTCAGAGTCATGGGCATAGGAGGACACATAAAAAGGCTGATTTCTTCCCTCACTGTGGCCAGATGGACTGTTATTATCATAGAGAGAAGGACCCTCTATTTTCTCATGTGAGGNTCGACCAGGAAGAAAATCCTTTCATTAAAGGGAAGTTGGTACATGGGCAGAATACAGTATTCACTTAGAATATACTATGGGGTGGGGGCGTCAAGACCATGCTTCTCCTTGCACAACAGAGGCTGTAAAGTCTAACCGCTTTCCTGGGGGAAAAAACCCTGCCTCTCAGGAATGTCCCACAGGGAACTGTCCATTGTACCAGGGACTTCCTGGGGTTTGGGTACCCAAAGAAAATACTAGTAAGGTATGATTGAATCTTCCTTTTCATCTTCCCAGAGTATGTAACTTAAAAGAGTAAAGTTAATATTAAAAAGAGTCTCTCCTCCCCTGGATTCCAGCAGNCACCTAGGAAAAGAGGCGAGGATAACCCACTCTTGGCCAGGTTCTACCCTGCCTTAACTCTGAGCGGCTGCACACATCTCAGTGATTAGCTCCATTGAAACTGATTCTTCTGGTCTGGCTAAATACAGAGATTTTGTTTCTACTAATGAATCTCAAGTNTGACCAATAGTCACAGTGACAAGCTGGGAGAGGGCTGNTAAGAGTAGTCCTCTTATGTTTTTAGGAGTGGCAAATGATGCTCTGGGCAAGTATCCCATAGTGATGGCTTGGGTAGGGCAGAGGCTGTTTGCCTTGTTCTGTCCTTCAGAGCTGTAGGCTTTCTGGCCCATGCCCCCACTCCACACTGGTGATGGNGTGGTGGGTAGCAGGCATGCCTACCTGAACCTTTGAGCCTGGTGGTGGAGAGGGCCAGGGTAGCGCCTGTTTGGGGACTGGTACAGCTGGGAGAGCAGAGCCTGGCTGGACTTCTGGCTTGGATTGTTGGCAAACTTCACAGTAATCGGTTCTGTAGCACCGCTGGGCTTCTGGCCATTCAGCCCTTTGATGGCTTCTTCTGCCTCGATCCTCTTATCAAAGCGGATGAATCCCACCCCTCTAGAGACTCCTGGGGAAGGAAAAAGAGCATTTGTAAAGAGTGACCAAACAGTTGGGAGGTATCACTGGAAAGCACCCTGTAGATATTTTGTGGTGACTCAATCCACCTGTGAGGCCAGCTCCTTGAATCTCTGTCACTCACCAAAAGGCATCTGGGTGCCTTTCTACCAGCATGGCTCTGAGCAGATGTCTCCAAACAGAACACAGTGGGTGTTTCCCTCCAGGCATCTACAATTGCCCTGTCCAGTCCCCATCTACCTTTAGTTATTTTAACTGATCACCCAACACTATCTAGCTCTGNNGAGTGCCTTTCATACCTCATAACTGGAACCTCTGACCACACATTGCTCCCTTTAGNAACATATTCTGTGCTTCTTTTGCACCCTTTGAATGATGGACTTTATGTCAGCCACTTATTCTTTGTTGTCTTAAACAGAAACAAATAAAATCTACAAATTACCTTTCCCTGGATCTTTGCTACATGCAGATAAAAATTCAGACTTTTCAGGATAGCAATTNTTGCCTTTGGCAGTCTGGTCTCAAATCTCCTACTAAACCTTACACTGGTCACCCTGACCTGCATTGAACAGGCTGTATTCTTTCTTAACACCAAACCTTGGGATATAGCTTCCTCTGCGTCTACACTGTTCTATCCCTTCCATTTTTGCCAGGAAACTGAATCATTCTCCAAAGCTCTGTTCCAAAACTGCCTCTGCCATGGAGCCTTTCCAACAATCACCAGGAGNTACAGTACAGCTTCTTCTGAGATCTTATGAGACACTGGACAGTCTCTAGCAAGTATCTGTCACATTGGAGTCATGTGAGGGCAGGTTCTATGTCTCCTTTATCCTTGGTCCTGAGTGTCTCTCTGCACAGTGTTTGAGGCAGAGTCAACACCACTGGGAGATGGGTGCATGGATCAAATGATAAACATGCATGTTACCTCTACTNTCAGAGGAAACATTTCAAATTGGGAACAAATNAGGAATAGGCAAAAGACACTGTCACTGACAGTGAAGTCCAAGCTACCTTACATCTCTTCCTGAGAGGTGCTGGTTGGGTTTCTTTCTTATGGACAAAGAACTGTAGCATCTTAGCCTGGGATCANACCCACTCACTGCTGACTTAGCTAGTGGGAAATCTGATCTCCCACTTTAGATGACTCCCAATATGTAGAATAAAGCAGCTTGAAGTTCCTTCTTCACTGTGATCTTGAGCTAGAGCTGTACAGATAGTTGTACACACTGGATGAAGGCTGAAGGCTGAGACAGACTTTGAAGGCCATAGAACCCCACTCTTAACTTGATACCCAAATATTCTTTTATGACCCTGCCAAGTAGTTTAGTTGTATTTCCAAGGTGGAGACTCTGGTGTCTCAAGATGGCCCATTTTAAATTTAGGTAGTCCATGTACAAGGGTCAGGAATCTGCCCATTCAGGGTCTACACCCTCACCTGTAACATTCATGAACCTATTTCTGTGGGTAACATGGCACAGATATACAAGGGAATCAGTTACAAAGAAACACTTCACCTGTGACTTGATCAACCAGGATGCGTGAGGTGATGATGCGGCCGTATTGCGAGAAAAGCTGCTCCAGTTCCTTCTGGGTCATGGTCTTGGGAAGGCCACTAACATACAGGTTAGCATCCCTGATTGAGGCTGAGCTCGGACGGGCATACGACACCTAGGAGAAGGTAAGAGGTGCTAAATGCACAACAGGCACTCATCTTTGAGCAGAGACTGAAGTAACAACCAAGATGACAGTCCCTTGTCTGTCCTTAGGACCCATGATTCTTGTATAGGAATAATAAAAGGAGAACAACCAGAAATGAACAAAAGGAGACTTGTCAACAGAATTTAAAACAAATGCACAGATAAGGGTCTGTAAGTGTGAACAAATAGCTACTGTATGGCAGCTATTAAATGCAGAGCTACCCACGCGTGAAGTTCTGAAGATTTACCTCCTGGATGTGGGAGTATAGATGATTTACTGTGTCCAACACATAATAATCTTTGAATAAGGCAAAGAGAAAAAAGAAAGCCCATGAAATTCTGCTCTGTACATTTCTCTCCATGCCATCCTCCCTGTGCCCATTCCCTTATCCAAAGCATAAAAGCGATCAGGTTCTCTGTATGATTTTTTTTTTGTCCCATCCTTTGTGTTGCTCCAGTCTGTTTCCACGAGGTCTCCTCTCGCTGAATGACAAAGTGCTGGTGAAATGGGGTTGAATGAACATCTGCTTGTTAAACTCGATATGTGACCTTGCACATCTGCAAGTTGCCTCTAACTTTGAGGCAGGGCAGATAAAACCAAAACAAACAAAAAATGAGGGCACAGTGGACAAGAGGGAGTGGGGAGGACAGTGGGAGAGAAAAGAGCCTCACCGATGGTTAGAATAAGTTTGACTTTGTAAATTTCTTCTCCCAGATCTCTCAACTGCTTTTTTTCCTCCCCAAAAAGCTAACACAGAAGTGTAAACAGATCTGAAATTCCATCTGCAAGAAGCCAAATCTTTAGCAGTACACACAAGCAAAGCAAACCCCAGCAGTCATTAATTTTAGACTTTCATTTACTTATTTATTTATTTTTTAAGAAAACAACATCAGACATTTGAAATATAATTTACAGCTAGTCTAACAAAAGCACTTTCCTGCTAAAGCTATTTCTGGGGCGGTTAGGGCTCAGAATAGATGATGAAAACAGTCATTTCGGAGTACATCTGACGACTGTGGACAGGAAGGGACCTATATGCCTTAGCAGTTTTTAGCTGGCAGTTTCATTTATTCTATATAACAGATTCAGGAGACCTGCTAAATCCATTAGAGTGAGAATGTGTGCATGTGCATGAGTGTGTGATTGTGTGTGTGTGTGTGTGTGTGTGTGTGTATATAAAAGCATGGGTCCACAACAAATGTCATCCTAAACCAGACCTTTGACATTAAGAGCTAAACCTTGAACCTGTCTCTTATACACATCTAGATGTGTATAAGAGACAGGTGTGTGTGTGTGTGTGTGTGTGTGTGTGTGTGTGATTCTGTGTGTACATAAAAGCATGGGTCCACAACAAATGTCATCCTAAACCAGACCTTTGACATTAAGAGCTAAACCTTGAACAGCAAAGTGGGCCTTATTTATGAGATCTTCAGGCAAAGAAAATGAGTGCAGAGAGAGGATGAANAATGAGCAGACCCCTTACTCATGGCACATTGCCCTTTCTATGACAGGGACACTAGGTCCCTTTATGAGTTCTATACCTAAAAATAGATGTTGACTCAACAGAAAATGATGTGAATGACTAATCTGCCTTGCTAGCCTCCTCTCAATGATGGAGCCAGGCAGCTGCCTTCAGTATCTACATCTTCTAGAAATCCATGGGTGGCCTAGGAGGCCTCTGTATGTGCCACATCTTCCCAGAATATGGCAGAGAAGCAGAGTAGCTTTTACATGGTAGATATCTGTGTGCATTTGGGGCCGGGGAGCTGAAGGATCAAGAACTCCTTGTAACTGTCTGTTATATNGAGTAATTCTACTCCACAGAAAGTGCTCCTATCCCAGTCCTCTAAGGGGCAAGAACAGGTTACAACATAGTGGAACTATTTTTCATTCAGGAGGAAGCAATGGTAGGAAGGAGGAAATCCATCCACAGTAATAAGGTTCACCTTGTCTCACCTTGCCAATTATCTAATGTTATCTGAATATATCTGTGTTCTGTCAAAGTTCAACCTCCTCACTGCACGCCTTCAGTCAGGCGGAAAGAGGCCAAATCTGACTCCTGTAAGGACTTAGCTCAAATGCCATTTTCTTTTGGTAGCCTTCTCTGTCTGACATTGCCTCACCCTGAGATCCTCTTTGGTGGTCCACTCATTCTGATCTTAACTCACCATCTAGTCTCATGGTTTCCTTGAGGTGGGTGTTCATGTGTCTNTATTATGTCTGTGGCTCCACCTCTCAGCACAGAGCCTGAAATCTGCAGAAGGTACAAAACATACTGAAAAAAATGAATGAACACCCACAGCTCATGATGGATGATGTTGGTGTTTGGGGTTCTTCAGAGTTAACCATAGCTTGGTTCCTCCCCTGAAATGATCACTGAGCCAAGCACCCAGAATCATAGCTGTGTGCCCTCACTAAGTGAAGAACTAAGACAGGCTCCTTACTCACTAGTGCCTGAGGTTGGAAGGACTAAGAGAAGTTTGCTTCAGAACGAGACACCACAAATACTTCTGAAGGATCTACTCTGTGTGATGGGAACACAGCACAAACACAGGCATCTCGTTCACCTTCAACAGAGGCAACTGGCTCATCATAGGATTTACTAAATAAATNTGGGGTGAATGGGAGAATGGATGAGCAAACATAGTGACCCATTGTCATAAGGTCACAAGATGTGTGTCATGCCAAGGGTATATTTTAGTGTGACTCAAACACAGGGGAGGGGTAAGTTGAGAGTTAGAAGGACCNGGGAGAAGATAGAGTTGTAGTGAAATAGGTGGGAAGATGGATGAGGAAGTGGTGACCTGTTAATAGCCTTCTGCTTTGAGGAAGGTCAAAGGTTTAGGAGAACATCTGGCAGTGCACATTTTCTACTATCCAATGGCTGTACAAAACATAACAAAAGACCTTGATTTCTACTGGTTTGGGGCAGCTCAAGCTGGGGTCCAGAAAGGAGCAGACTCTGCTGGGCAAACAGAGTTGGCACTGGAAAGTCAATGACACAGTCAAAACCATTTCCCCCAAAGATGATCCTGAGGCAGAATCTCAGCCGAGCTGGGGAGAATTACAGCCACAGATCCCCAGAGACTGACCCAGGCACAGGTCACGGACAGATCTAAAGGGAAGTAGTATCTCGGTTGTTCTACTCCTAGCCTAAGTCCTGCTCAGTTTTCTCCTCTATTTAGAGCCATAGCTTACTGTTCTTTTAGACCTCTGTGCAGTATCTCTGAGGAGAGGACCAGGCAAAAGTGACAGGAAAATGATTTGCTCAATCTGGCTTGTAAATGCTCATCCTCAGACCCAAAAAGTTCAACTTTCCTCAAAAATTCATTGAACTCCAGCAGAAGGACTGCAAATGTTAGGCTTTTTGCTAAACTGAAACATGTCCCCAAAATGGTGCCCTTCAGCCTCTGGAGAGGAACTGTATTGGTGGCACTTTGACCCTCTTGTGCCGGTGGCCTGGAGCTCAGGGCTTCCAATGCTATAGGCAGTGCCCTGGAGAATTCCTCTTGCCTTGAACCATCAGGNTCTTGCTCATTTCATTCATCAAGAATTTCTCATGAGAAGATTGGCATTTCTAGGCCAGTACAGCTCTTGTTCTAGACAAAGCTGTGAGTGAAGAAGCCACTCCTTTTTGGGTAAGCGTGGCCCAAAGGCAGGTGACTGAATGGCTGACATCACAGACAATCCTGTCAGAGATTTTCAGCATTTCTACATGCCCCAGATCTCTCTTCTTGTGAGTTTGCAGTCCCCATACTCGCTATAAAAAGGACACAATAATAACAATAAACTCGAGAGCCTTGGTGCTAGAAGTGGCCTTGAAAATTTGGGAGGAATTCATGAAGGGCTGAGTATCTACCATAGACATTTCTGAGAATACGAAGTTCACAACTACCTGAAGATCCTATACTACCCCTGGCCATCACTGGCTGCTGCAAAGATCTTCTTTCTAGACCTCAGGGACATCCTTCCTGTTCTTATCAGCCTTCATCTTTGGCAGGTGCTAGTTAGAGTGTTAGGCAACCAAATTTTGAAATAAGTTACTCCAAAGCTTATACTTAGGTTACTTTAACTGAAATTGAGATCCCAATATAGAATGGAAAAAGATATAGAGGTTAAGAACAGCTTTGGTGTTGGGGAGCTTTAGATAGATATGAATCCTGTTCACTTTCCAGATGTGTGACTTTGTGCCTTTCTGAGTGGCATCACTTGAGTAACTTTGCTCAGAAGCGCTCTAAGAGAGCCACTTGTGTGCATGATTCCTAGGCACAAAGACTGGTCCCAAAGTAAGTGCTCACTAAACTGTGACTTTGACATGGTTGCTACATAAGCAGGCCTTATTCTAGACACTGGGGAGCAGAAATGTGTACAACAGTTCCTGACATGCAGGACTGCTAGTCTAGCAGAGGAGATGAGTACAGTTTCATTATTTGAAGATCAAGCTACAGATTTTCCCCAGTCTGTTGTTAACACCCTATTCTCTGAGTGAATACAAACTCCCCAGAGCAGGCAGGTCCCCAGGGCACATTCACTCTAAAGAAACCAGGAGAATGGCAGCAGAGAGCAGACTCTAGAGGTGCCAGAGCTTCTATGAGCAAGCCCTCCTAGGGACCTGTAATCCCACCTGTGGGAGCAGAGAGAGCAGAGAGCAGCCAGCTGGCTCCTGGAAACAACAGCTTTGATTGTGAGGATTGGTTTACCTCTGTGCCTGTGGATGCAGCCCTCCTTATAAACAGGACAGGTGTCTGCTTTTGTGGCTCCATCTTTTGTGTTCCTCTCTGCACCTGCTANCTGATAATGCTATTCTGAAAGAACATTGGGGATAGAGCCTCACAGTGACATCTCAGATGCAGTGTGATCCCATCACATTTTTCCCTGCTTAGAACTCTCCAATGCGTCTTAAACACCTTGTGATGGAAGTCCGAATCTGTTACCTAGGCATTCAGAGCATCTGGCCTAACCTCTCGTCTCCTGCTGACCTCTACATGCATGCTATGCTTCAGTTCAGACGAAAACATAGTCACAGGTTTCTGGATGTGCATTGAAAGTTTCTATCTCCATGCCTTTGTTCTTGCTGTGTGTTTATCCTCATGGCAAAATGAATTCCTGATTACCTTCTAGGCCCAGCCATGTTCTCCCTGAGGCCCAGGCATACATGGCTATTCTTTNCTTGAGTGCTTCGGGAAGTGTCTGTCACAGTGGCCACAGCTATCATACCCTACCTCCTATCACAATTTTCTTCCTAATGCTTGACCTGCCCCATCAGGTTGCATGTCATGGAGAACTGAGCACACTCACTTTCACATCTAGTTTCAAAGCTTTACTAGGGCAGGAGCTCAATTGAAACTAAATGTGTAATTCACTTTAGTGAATGGATTTCATATACTTTCCCAGGAGCTGACTCAAATGGAAAGAAAGAACCATGGAGTTAGGAGTATCTAAAGGTACCATAGGCATATCTGAGACACAGTAGGGCAGATGTCTTTTTAGGAAAGTTGTGATGATAGATTCATGTGCCTTGAAACTTCTTTTTAAAAATTTACCAGGCTGGTCTGGAGAGGTGGCTTAGCCATAAAACGCTAGGCTCACAACCATGAAAATCTACCAGACTGTCAAAGGTTCATACTCAGTACAAGGCTCTTTCTGTCTGACTGGGGCCTCTAAGTGGGTGAGATGTGGGAGAAGTTTCTCTTTGTGATTAGGGGAAGAGCAGATGCCAGACGTGGAGCCGCAGATTCCTCTCCACATAATTGCAACTCCTGCCTCCTGCTTCATGGAAGACTGGTAGGAGTGCTGCAGCTGTCCACACTACTTCCTACCATCTAGGGCTCCTGACTGTTGTCTGTGCCTCAGTAAGAGTCAGACTCACTTTCTTTTAATGTATCCCCCAAACATGTGGATAAAGGAAGGGTTCTACCCACTCACTCTGCATCTATCATTCACCTGAGGGGTAATCCTACTCATCTTTATCCCTGGAAGCATTTGTTGAGTGCTCACTGAAAGCCATGACTGCCTACACATGAAAAATCAGTATTTCCATTTTCCAGATGATAGGCTCTGGTGCAGTGAGATCAAGTACTTTGCCAAGGTCATCTGAACTAAGACAAACTCGGATATGACTCAAAGTTCTGGGATCTTTCCACTGGGCCACACCAACCTGGACAGTGAAATAAAAGCCATGTTCTTGGCACAAACTGTTACTCTTCTTGGGAAGGTACCAAGTTGGAATAGCCATGCTGTAATATTTTATTAGACTATTAGATCTGGGAAGAATTATCTCCAAAGAGGACATACGTTTGAAGAAGGAAAGTGAGCTACTGAAGGTCATCACATATAGTTTTATAACAGAGGTAGGACTTGACTATCTTAACTCAGATTTCTTTTGAATGGACGAAAAGGGGAAGGGAAGGAGGGCTGGGTGTGCTATGGTCTTTAACAGACAAGTCACCTTGTCC
This sequence comes from Neotoma lepida, assembly GCA_001675575.1. Taxonomy (NCBI): domain Eukaryota; kingdom Metazoa; phylum Chordata; class Mammalia; order Rodentia; family Cricetidae; genus Neotoma; species Neotoma lepida. Next base: position 36,766 of record LZPO01117748.1, read on the forward strand.
TGAGCCTCATGATACTATGCAGAACTGATTCTTTAACNCTCAGGGTCACAGATGTCCTAGGCCAGCATTATCCCACAGAACATTCTGGAATCAGGAAAACAATTGATATTCATAATGTTTGATGGTAATGACTAGNTCCACATAGCTACCAAGCACTTCAAAGAGTCTGAATATGACTAAGGAACTAAACTTTTATTTAATTANCTCCAATTACCACATAGAGCTAGTGGTGACTACATTGAACTNAGACGCTTCAGGCCCAGAGACACTGCAAAGTTGTGGCTTCTCAGAGTTAGGAGGGCATCCAGGCTCATCTAGTCAGAATTCATGGCAGAACATCATCCAGACAGGTTCCATTGGGATGGCTCTGATGATGAAGGGCTCTTTCCTATTCAAGACCTATACTGTACTGATAGCTATGTAGGTTTTCTTCCTAGTCATTTTAAATGTAAGGTTGAATCAGTGCCTTAGCCTCACTGCAAAATTTTCTTTCCAGGAGAATGGAGCAGTAGCCATTGCGGGGTAGANATATGGGTGCACAACCCTCCTTTCATCCNTGTCATTCATCTCTGGACAGCATTTGAATGTTAGGACTCTTTAAAACAGGGAGATGAAAATGGGACACAAGACATCAGGTGGACTTGGGTAAGAGAGGTTCACTGTTTCCTCTAATGGGGAGATACAACCCCAAAAGCACTCTCTCTCTCCTCTTCCCCCCCCTCCTCCTCCTCCTCCTTCTCTCTCTCTCTCTCTCTCTCTCTCTCTCTCTGTGTGTGTGTGTGCGTGTGTGTGTGTGTGTGTGTATGCTTGCATTTGTGTGATTTTTTTTGAGGAGCTCACATTACACCATTGGCTTTTTTTTACACTTGGAAATGCCCTCAAACTCCATCCAAGCACTTCTGAAAACTTAAGTGTGCCCCCAATTTGTACCTATTCAGTTTTCTTTTGTAATCCAGACCCAGGACACTGAGGATGACCTTCAAGATGTTGGGATCATAGCAAGTTCAGTGGACAGAGAAGGCAGAACTGTTTCTGTTTCCAACCCTCTATATCTGTATGCATTTGAAATAATTCACTCCAAGAAAGTTAACAGGGCACCTGAAATCAGAGCAGCAAATGCATTCTCCCATTAAAGAGGGCGTGGCAGCCAGTGCAACTGGTACAATCGGGCATCTCCAGTTTCACTGGCTTATCTCTGGTCCTTTCCTCGGGATTCAGTGACCCCAGTGTCCTTGCTGACCTTGGCAGCACAGGGTTCCTACACCCTCTGAGATACAGCCGCAATGGGGTGGTGGTGCCTTTGTGTTATTAACAAGATAGAGGCAGGCAGGGTATTATTTCTGGGTGNGGTGATATCCGTCAGCAAAAAATGATCTGCTAACTCTCCGGGAAGTATTAAGAGCCGTGATAGGAGAAATAATTGCTTATGCCTNGTGCAAAGAAGAGATGCCTCAGCGGAATGGAGGCCTTTAGCAAGGCAGGTGGATAGCTGAGGAAGTGGGGAGGGAGGAGGCACTGCTGCCCATGACCCCTGGCAAGGGAAAGAAGTGGGTAGAGTGAATGGGAACCTGCAAAGCTCAGGTGCAGAGAGATCCCCAGAGGCACTGCTAGTGTGATTAGGAGAATAAAGAGAAAATGTTGAAATCCTTAAGCAGCATCCTTACAGGAGAGGCAGAATAACCAGCCCACTTCCTCCCCAGAGAAGAAGGGATGGTCCTTCTGAAGAGTTCTTTCCAGCAGCCTCTCTCCTAGTTGGGTTCTCTGAAGACCTGGGCTGCTGCTTAGTGATAAGTTACCTTTCTTATTTCCCACTTCTGTCTGACAGTGCCAGCTCNTAGGGGTTCACTCAGGGTGGCAGAAGCAACCCTCTTAATCTGAGACCTGGTGCTGAGATTGCTCACACCCTAGTTTGCACAAGAGCTGTGCTCTGGAAATGTTTTATTATATCAAGTTGTACTTTCATCATTTGAATAAGCCTTCATATAATTATTAGAAAAATTCATAGTCATTTACAAACATATAATTCAATGGAGAAAAGCCTCAAATACACATATACACATATACCACATACACACACACATTCCATATTATGCAGCAAAAACATGCCCCTGCCCCCCTCCAAACAACCAAAATCTAAGGCTGATAAGCCTACTGCAACACCCTGCAAAATGCTGGTTTGTGGCCAAATACTCCACAAAAGCACACTATTAACAGATGGACCATCCTGGAACTTATTTTGACCAGACTGACTTCCACTTAGACCTTGCACAGCCCCCTATGTCCCCTCCAACATCCAACAGGAACCCCTGTAGCCTGTGGTCACCCTATTAGCTCACTGCAGCTTGCATAGCTAAGAGCCCCACTCCCCACTGCCACACTTGCTTGCTCTACAGAGCAAGCAGTGAACACATCTCTAATCCTGCTTCTCATACTTAGGCTAAAGCCTGAAGAGGAGTTCCATCACTGAAGGGTTTAGCAGAAGTGATACCAAGCCTTCAAATCCCAGTTAAGACTACATTTTACCAAAGCTTCTCTGGGTAACTTGAATATCAATCCAAACAAACCTGCTTGGATTACTTCTGTTTTGAGGGTCCTTCCTTTTTTCCTTTTTTCCTCTTTCCCTCTCTTGTCCCTGTGCCCCCTCCATTTTGCTATGAAGACCAGGTTGACCTTGAACTCATCATAATCCCTCTGCCTCAGCCTCCAGAGTGCTGGAATTACCATTACACCCAGTCCCAGTTTTATTTGTCCTTAATTAATGTGATGAGGAGCAGAAGCAAAGGCAACCAGATTAAATTGAGCATTTCTTAGTAAGGGGATGAAGTGACAGTGTAAATTCGGAAGCTGCTCTTTCAGAGTCGGCTAGGATAGCTATCAGTTGTNAAGTGGCATCACAGCATCATTTCCAAGAACCCAAAGTCTGTTNTCCCAGTGTTCTCAGAGTCTTGTTGGAGACAAGTGGGAAAAAAAAAACTAGAAAAACTAAGAAATAACACCCCAAGCTCTAAGTGAGGTTAATCACCTCCCCTGTGGCAAGCTCATGGTCCAACTATTCTGTGGACCCATGAAACACCTGGATTGGAGAATTTCTAGGCCATTGCCATCTGTGGCTCATTTAAATGGAAGGCCTTAGAGCCTGGAAAGCAAGGGCTTGAGAAGTTATTTAAAGTCCAGTATGTCTTCCAGTTAATGGCAGATGTTCTGAACCGTAAGTCCATCTATGAAGAATCTGGAGGGACCACATAGTTCATTTATTTGCTTTTTATATCACTTTACTGTGCCAGGGAATTAACCCTTGTATGGGCAGAGCCAAAATACCCACCCACACACCCTCACAAGGCTCACATGCTGCTAGGCAAACAGGCAGTTTGACATTCCAACACTAAGGACCCACTGCCAGAGAATTATTTTTGAAGCTTTTAAAAAATACTCCAACTGTCACTTACTCTGTGATCCTGGGTCTGTCTCCTGAACTTCTTTGGGCCTCAGTTTCCTCATTACCATAAAGGAGATNCTAGCCCCCTCTACCAGGGCTGTTTTTAGAGACAAAGCTGATGTGTGCAAAGCACTTAACTCCTGGGATAGTTCAAAGATTAAATGCTAACAAGCATCTAGAAAGACTAGAATCCTGTTGGGCACAATGTAAACACTCCAAGTAAGCTAGCAGTACTGTTGTTTATTGTCATTTCCTCTCTGGCTCATGTTTACACAAGTTAAACTGACAGCTGTGTGGCTCTAGGCAGGATACTTCACTTCTCTAAGCCTGGTCTCCAGGTAGAGTCTTCTCCCTTGACAAATCTATTCGAAAGAACAATTCCTCTGGAGTTCCCATTCACAGCTACTCATTACAGGTATAATTCTCCCATCATGCCCTCTCTCTGNCAGAGGTCTGGCCTTGCTGTTCACATGCCCTCAGTGTTCATGTGGTTTCCTTACAGTCTCCTTAGTAAAAGGACAACGGATTTTTGTTGACAGGAAAGCATCTTCTGTGGACATCTCCCTAGCAGCCAGGTAATGGGACATTCACTGATATCTGGCAAAAGCAATGGTGCCATATTTATTTCTCAGGTACAGAGGTTCAAAACTGACTTACAAAGGTCAACTATTATATTCTGCTTGGTTTTCCTTCATAATCCTTTCTTTGTTTTTGTTTATGGCCTCTAAATATTAGATCTGATGTAAAGGAAATCTAGATTTCAGTTCCTGTTGAACAACTGAAGATCTAAATTAAACACCTTCAGAATCACCATAGTCATCTCATTGTCATCATCATCACCATCATCACCATCATCATCATCATCATCACCATCATCATCATCATCACCATCATCATCATCATCACCATCATCAGGGAATAGCTGCCCTCTTTGTCCTCCACTAACTCCCATCTCTGAAACTATTCCTGAATCTGGCAGCTAATCATTAACTTAGGGGTTTGTTCTTTGTTTTCTGGCACTAACGTTTTTATCTATCACACTGAAAGTGGTGAGTTTTCTGTGTTATCAGAAATGTGACAAGGAGCACACTTGACCAAGTTTGTCAACTTGTATTAGATTGTCCCAAGATCTCTGTAATGCATGCTTCCATAGACGATGTGTGTGGTTTGTTGCTTTTGTTGTTTGTTTTTTCCAGATTGACAAGTTATCTATTCCTTCATGGGAGTCAAGAGTAAAGAGATAAATCTCCTGTCACTTATCAAAGCAAACTGAAGCAGTAGAAGTAAACAGTGGCCTGAAAGGCATAAAAAGCAATTTTAAGAAATTAATAAATGATGAGACTATTAACAGCACACAAAAAGAGTTTGCCTTTTTTTCTTCCCTTTAATATGATTTTTACCTTAAACACTGTGTCCCTTTAGGAAAGGGAAGAAAAGTTAATAAAGGAACCTATCACTCAAACTTAATTTTTAGTATGGCAAATAAACTGCTTTAATGAAAGGGCTGAAATCCCTAGGTTTGCACATTAAATTTTCATTTGTAGTAAGAGAATGGAAATTATTGATTCAGCAGTGGTATCATGCATTTGGAATCCTACAGTGTCTCAGAAGCCCACATTTCCGCTGGGTGCAAATGTGTTAGCAGCATTTTGATGCAGGGGGAGCCTGGGCTGGGTGGGAGGACAGAGAAGGGGGTAGAGATAAGGGAAGGAAGTAGACCAGCTCGTCACAGAAAGAAAATAATCAATGTTCCTTGTCTCCAAGATCCATTTAGATACAGCATCTGACAGTATGATGGCCCCAGGACCATTCTGAGACTAGAAAATCTGGGCCCAATCAGTCTTTGGGGGAAACCGCAGGGATCNTATGAAAGACTTTGAAGAAAAAAATAAAAGGCAGACTGATGGTTGGTGATTTGATCCCAAGCCGTGGGAAAAGGGTTTGGGTTTTAAGAAAACTGTAGAGGAAAGAAAAGTACCTTTCGAAGTTCAAGGTCACCGTGTCTGCCAAGGGAAAAATAAACATCTGACATTCTAATGCTGAACTGGATAACACAAAAAATCAATGAAGCCCACAAACAGCTCTAAATGCGACAAGGCCTCATCAGAGTCAAGTGACAGGAACACTTTCCTTGACTTAAAGTATGAAAATATGTGTGTTTTTCCTTTGAAAGAAATTAATCTTCCTTACTCTCTGAGGACTATGCCATAATTAAACAACTTTTATTTCCCCCTTAGAGAATTCCTAGGAACTGACTCTAATCCGTGTCAGAGGCAGCCTAAATCAGGCTTATTTTGGGGTCTTTGTATACTACAGACTGTAGGAGATCAGAGAAAGCAATAATTTTTTTTTTTAGAAATAATCTAAACACAATTGCAAAAATAAAGCTGCTTAAAAAGAGAAATAATCACCTAAAGTGTTCCCGAAGAAAAAGGTTCTGTTGCTGGTTTTATTTCCTTCCAGCCAAGAGTTTTCTTATATGCCAGTCTCTTTTGTTAGCCTGGATGTCAGAAAAGTAGTTTTGCTGAACTAAAAAGTTCTGGTTTTGTGTTTTCAGATGCGGAGAGCTGGTGCCATCTATAGATTTCCATTCTGGGAGAAGTTTCTCTTTTGTCCTACTTTGCGTCAGACCTGCTGTCGTGAGGATAAGAGCGCCCAGGAGACACTTCCCTGCGGTTTAATAGGCTATGAAGGATGGGACTCATTAATCGGCTGGCAGCTGCCCCTAAACAGGATGCTGCCTGGAGGTGGGGGAAGAAGGGGAAGGAGGCTGAGGAGCAGGCAGCTCCATCCNAGAGACCACCACTGGATGCCCAAGACAGACAGCGTCCTGTCCAAGGAGCCCATACAAGAAGTCTACAGTGAGAGAGTTGCAGTCCAGCCCCAGAAACCTACCTACCAGGAGAAGTAGCCTCTAGGTTACTGATTTCTTTTTTGATTTAAAGCAAAGATTTTTTTTTTGAGATATAATCTGCTCACCTAATTATTTTTAGACTGTTGGATTACTATTTTTGTTGTTTCTTAGCTATATTTTCATCAGTTTAATTGTAGCTGACCTTCTGATAGTGTTGTGTTTATTTACAGTCGACTTTCTGTTTCCCATTCTCCAAGGGAAGGTTCCTAATCACCCATATGTGAAAGCCCAGCTGCTCAGTCAGCACATAAGATCTCCTGACTTGGTCCTGCCTACATCCCATCCCTTCTCATCACTGCCATCCCAACTTAGGGCACACTACTCAGACCCAGGACAGCTTTCCTGCCTCAGTTTCTTCAGCTTGCTTTTGACTGTTTGTGTGGAGGCAGGCTGGCAGGTCTTCTTGTGGGGCTGTGAATCCCAGACCTCATATCTGCCTTCGGATTAGAGATGTCACAGCCCCTGGTCTCTTCCCTCCACTATTCACCCCCTATTTTGTAATGGCTCATGTCCTTTACTTAGCAGAGTGGACAGTAAATGTTCTTTGAGTCAATAAAGCACACCACTTCTGGCTCCCACATAGCCTGGACTTACTAGACCCACAGACTAAAATTTCACCAGGACTTCCTAAATCAGAAGCTGGTGCATCACCTCTTACCTTGATGGTTTTGGTCTGGAGTCTGAGTCCATTTAAAGTGTTGATGGCTTTCTCAGCATCCTTTGGATCAATATAGTTAACAAATCCATACCCTAAACTCTGTCCTGTGGAAATATTAAAAAAAGAGAGACAAGGAGACAGAAAGAGAGAGAGAGGGAGAAAGGGAGGGAGAAAGAGAGAGAGAGCTCAATATCTTTACATAAGCAACACTTCCCACTGTAGCGTAAAACCCTCCTTTGCCCTGTGATTCCTTTCACTGGGGTTCACCCTACTGAGAAGTTTCCAATTCCACCAATTCTCTTTTTGGGTGTGGGCTTTGAACTCACAGGAGCTCCCACTATCCAAACTAAAAAGAGTAAATGCCCTTGAATAATCCCATGGATATTCATTGATATATACAAGTGGCAACATAATCAGGAAAAGACAGTACCAGGGACTAGAAAGATGGCATACAGTTTGTTAAAAGACATCTGCTTAGAGTCTTGGGATTTTCCCTTATCAATTGGGTCATTTACTACCCATTTCCTCCAGATCTCTTCTCTGGAGACAACAGCACTTACCTCTGGCAAATTTTGAGTTTAGTGAGATAATGTACATAAAATGCCTACTAAAAATATTGCCTAGACCTTAGTAAGTGCTCAACAAAGGACAGCTGTACTCTGCTTAGTCCTGTAAAATTGGGACAAGTGCTGGACTCAGTAGCTGTGTCTATTGCCTTGGTCATGCCAGCCACACCCACACTCAGAGGTGTAGAAGGATCTGAGCAGTAAGAACTGGAGACATTTTTAGTGAAGGATGCAGGCATGGCCAGAATTTAGAGCAGTTGCTACAAATCCTTCTTTGCCCTCATCATCCCCGGAGCCAAAGAACAATGAAAAAAAGAAGGGCAAGGGTTTCTATCAGAAGGCGCCGAGGTGCTCCTAACACAAAGGGGAGAGCACAAATGCTTTCCACAAAGAGGATTTAGCTACTTTAGGTAGAGATGATATCAACTTGTCTACAAAGAGGTAGCAAGTGACAGGGCTCCCCCCTAAGTGAAATAAAAATAATGTACTTGCGATCGTGCCACTGATTATAAATAGTCCATCAGCTCTGCCATGTGTCATCAGCCAGAAATATCATTAGGAAACTTTACATTTTCTGACATACCCTTTAAGAAACACAGAGCTTGTGGTGGCTGCAGAACCAGCTTGAACTTCTCAGGCAATGTTATTGATTTGTGGGCGGCAGCCGAGCCGAAGGGGAGGAAAATGACAGGACGTCACACGTCAGGGAAGACTGATTACATAAAGCTCTCTTTAGCCTACTGGGGCCAGGGCTGGGAGATAATACAGCAAAAAGCCTGCCACATCCCGGTGACAAGAGCCCATTTCAGCAGCCAAAAAAATGTTTCCAACAGCTTCTGTTTTGCTGGTAAATGTCTGTGTTTGTGTTGGTTGTAGGAGGGAACCTGGGAAAACAAGTTGGGTTCTGGATCAGAAAATGGGTATCTTTTATTGTTACAGGACAGAAGCAAAGAGAACAGAGAGGAAATTCAGTGATATTTGCTCATCAAATGGAAACACCAAAGGCAACATCTTCCATTAGGACATTCCTTTGTTTCTGAATAACAGAAAAGACACAGACAAATTTTGCTTGATGACAAGGCAGGCTTGTCATCAGCCAGAGTTAGTGACCTAGGAGGGAGGAGAGAGTGTGAGGCATGAGGCACACTCCAGCTGCTGTGACCCTTCTCTTTTCATTTTATCCTGTAAGTTTGTTGTGTGTGTGTGTTGTGTTGTATATGTGTGTGTGTGTGTGTGTGTGTGTGTGTGTGTGTG
>LZPO01117749.1:6529-31993 GCA_001675575.1 Neotoma lepida
AGTGGCACCTGACTGTGATCCCATTCTGAGCCAGAGAGATCTCTGTCTAGAGGCCAGCATAGTCTGTAATGAGACCCTGTATCACAATAAATACCCTCTCCCAACAAGACCCTTGAAGGCAAAATTCTTACTTAGTGCTCTTTAAATGAAACAACAAGATGACCTTGTTTCCTNTAGACTTCCTCAAGGCACATCTTCTCTTATCATTATCTCTTANACTTCTTCNGAGAAGAGCTGGGAAATATTCCTCATGGATGCTGTGGAATGTATCTCANTTCCCATAGNTAATCTCTAGTCCTCTGGGAGAGTTTGCAGCTTGTGTTGGGGGAGACTGTGTCTTGAAAAACTTTCCAATGGAGGGACTACTGGCTCCCCTGTGTACCCCTCATTGTCAAGAAGGGGGCTTGGCTTGGTTTTGTTGAAGCATTTCAACAATGAATTGCCAAAGGATGTCTCAGAGCCAACGAAAAAATAAAATAAAACAAAATTTTCCTACCTGGAAATTGTTGCCCTTCTGTAAGAAAACCCAGTTGTAATCATCTACAGAATAATGATGTATATTCAAGTCCCCAATTCATTTTTAATCTGCTGGAGATAATGAAAGGACTGTCAGCCTAGAGAATAAAAATAGTTTGGTGGGGTATTTTTTTTTTAGGGGAAAATTTGAATTGTTATTTCTACTGTTTCCAAACAAAGCCCTGGATATGGGCCAGGGATTGCCACTAGGAGTGTGGTAGCAGCAGTAATAACAGGCAAGGAGTGGACACTAGTTTGCACATTTGATCTATCGACTGATCTGGAGGATAATTAAAAGACTCCCTTCAGGTTGTCTGCTTGAGTGCTGCTGAGGCAGGAGATGGATGGCCATGATTCATGGCTCCTGAGATACTAATCAGAGCCAGGTCTGAGGGTTCAGGCATCTCTTGGAAAACAGAAATCTTTGTCCTCTGATCTCTTCTGTTGCATTAGGGAATATTTTCTAGTCTTTCTACAGAGTCCTTGAAACTTCCCTCACNTTCTCTTTTCCTTCAAAAATAAGATCCCAAAAGAATGATGTTGGTGAACAAGGTTCCCAAGAACTCTAGATGAAGGATGAGACTGAAATGAGAGAAGATACAAAGAACAAGAATAGGTGGGTTCAAGAGTAAGTTTGAACCCACTGGCCACTCTGATGACTCTGCAGGATACACCTGAGAACTGTTCCCCACAAGGGTGAGGACTTGTCACTCTTACTGGTCAACTCCCTGGTACTTCTGGTCCTCTATGTGAGGACAGCACACAGTTCAGTGACCAGAGAATCCTCCCTCTCCTCAGCACAGACAGAGGCAGAAGGCAGAACTCTTTGCCTCTGCCCTCTGCGATACACTGGGAGGGAGAAAACACACTAACCTGTAGACATGGGGTCTGCATAGGGCTCATGGTCTCTTGTTCCTCTTGCTGCATGACCCGCTCTTGTTCATGCATCTGCTTTCTATCATTGCTCTTTTATAGACTGGGATGGTGATAGCTCCCAAAAGGGAACACTTTTAGTTTATTTGTCTATCTCTTCACTCTTTATGGGAACTACTTCATACTTCTTGTGCTGTTTCTCTTTCTTCTGAACACACAGTTTCTTTGTCTCTTTCTGCCTCCTGGTTGGGTGTTGGTTCAGAGATGAATACAGCCCTAAGCTTGGCCGTTAGAGGCACTTCATTATGAACTGGTGCACTGGACTAAGGAAGAGGCAGAAGAAACATATAAAACTAGAGGGTTGCTGGTGGCCAGTTTCCATTAGATGGAGTGATTTTCAGGGCAAGTTTCTTTGAAGTGGGAGAGTGGAGGAAGCTGAGCCTTAGAGAGGAGGACAGACATGAGGGGGAGCCACCTGAAGGGTTTCAAATGATGGTTCTCAGAGACCTACANCCCTCCTTTTCCTCCTTTCTTATACACATCCCAATTTCCTACTAACAAGTGAAAGAGAAAGAGAAATACAAGTTGAATAAAAATTGTCTTTGCCGAGTCCCTACTTATGGAAAACTGAAGGTGTTAGTTGGGTGACAAAATATCTGACACTAAAAAATTATTTTATGTATGAGTATTTTTCTGTGTCTGCATCATGTGTGTTTATGGTTCCTGAGGAGGCCAGAAGAGGGCATCTGATCTTCTGAAATTGGAATTACAGATGGTTGTGAGCCATCATGTGGTTCCACGGTTGGCTGGCTCCTTTACTTTGGGAGACAGCCTGTGGTGAGGCAGAAGCACATGGCAGAGAGATCNTTAAGAAAGGAGAAGCNGGAGAGTATCAAGGCAATCTGAGGCCCATAGCGGCCTAGTTCTTCCAAAGTTTCCATTATATCCCTGAACAACACCACAAGCAGAAGGACAGGAAAAGAGAAGCTTGGCAGCCAACACACCTTGGGAGGAACATTGTAGGAAGAAATCACAGCCTGTGTAAAGGTTTCATGGAACAGTGAGGTGGCCAATGTTGCTGAGCCAACTGTAAAGAGATGGGTCAGGCAGATAGCATGAATGACCAGGTCATGCAGAGCTTTACTGGCTTGCATAAGAAAAAGATCCCTCAATTGGCTGTANGAATGGCCACAGGGATGTGAGGCAGGAGTAGAGATGGCCAGTGAGGAGCCTCTTGCAGTAACTGAGGCAAGAGACGATGATGTTGTAGATCAGGTGGTGGAAAGCATCAGTTGCAGGGTGTGTTTTGGAAGGAGTGTCAATGGTACTCTCTAGAGGACTGAATGTGAGTGTTAAGGAAAGAAGAGAACCAGAAAGAGCTAGGACTGTAGCTCAGTGGTAGAGCGCTTGCCTTGTTTGCATGAAGTCATGGGTTTTAATGTCCTGAAAGGTTCATACATTTNNAAAAAAATCTGANATGCTTTATAAGATGAATTCCCCTCAGTGGAGCAGAAGAAACTTCAGGNAGAGTGGGCTCTAGGAAGTGTAGCATTGACTTTGTTAGCGCAGATGAACTTTGCATAATTCATGACCGTGTCTCAAAGTTTTATTTTTTTAAAGGATAGAAATTTGATGTCCAATAATGTAGCTTCAAACAACAGGCAGATAAAGGGAGAAAGTAGCCATCTTACAGAAGAGTTTAAACTAAGCATTGAAACACAGTGAGCCAAGAAGGGATAGCACATCACTGTTATCCCAGCACTTGAGAGGCAGTGGCAGGGGAGATCTCTGTGAGTACAAGNCTAGTCTGGTCTACATAAGCCAGCCCAGAGCTAAATATAGCAAGATCTTGTTTCAAAAACATCAAATGAATGAAATAGTGGCGTCAATGAAATGCTTGCTGCATGTCTTAGAGTTTATATCACTGTCATAAAACACCAGGGCCAAAAGCAACTTGGGGAGGCAAGGTTTTATTTTATCTTACAGTTTGTAGTCCATGATCCAAAGCAGGAACTCAAAGCAGGACTCTGGAGGCAGGACATGATTCAGAGGTCACAGAGGAATGGAGATTGCTGGCTTGCTTTCCAGTTTTCTCACACCATTGAGGACCACTTGCTTAGGGGTTGCATAAGTATCCATAAAATGGGCCCTTTGACATCAATCATCAATCAACAAAGTATACTACAGACTTGCATATAGGCAAACCTATATGCAAGCATTTTCTCAATTGAGATTCCTTTCCAGATGCCCCCAGATCATGTCAAGTTGACATAAAAACTAGCCAGCACACTGTGCAAGCTTGATGAATTGAATTTTATCCCTGGAACCCACATGTTGGAAGGAGAGAACAAAATCCAGGAAGTTGTTCTCTCTGACCTCTACATGCATCCTGTGTCATGGCGTGCTTGTATTAACACACACACACACACACACACACTATAATAATAATAATAATAATAATAATAATAATAAATTAAATTAAAAAATAGTGGACATAAACAAATCCCTTTAGTATTTGCAGAGAGTCAATTTAACAAAGAATTTCTGTAACACATTTATTATATCAAGATCAGCCACAGAAAGTGAAGATGAAACCCTGTGACATATGGTGAGAACTGGAGCCCTTGATGGTTCAGTGCCCTTAAGCAGGCAGGCTTATAATGTTTTTCTACTCTGGAATGTACTACTGGCATGTCTATGGTGATATTGTGCACAAGTCCCAGGTGATTTTCACGTGAGGAAAAGAGCATTCTCAGGGGTTTGGCTGAAGAGACTTATGTGTCCCAGGTGGCTAGAAATGGGACATTGGATGCCTTAGAAATGTGGAATCTACAGATGGGCATGCTTCTAAATAACTATGGATTTGTCATATTTATAGTTAATACACAGTCTTTGTCCAGCATGAAAACATAGCAGTCACTCCACACATGAAGATGAGCAAGTGAATAAATCTCACAACAGGCACAGAGTCTCAGCATTTCATTCTTGTCTTCCACACTCAGCCCTGCATTGTCCTCAGGTTGAGCTATCAACTGCACTGTTTTATTTGTCCCACTAAGCTGTGGTTATCATGTATTCTGTTCTGGTAATTTCCTTAGTTGTACTAGTTGGGAATACTCTGAACAGCAAACAGTACAAAATGGAACTGTAACACTTTAATGTAGGGGTGAGCAGGGCAGCGATTATGAGACTGCTTACCAGGAGCCTTCAAGGAATTGGGCACTTCTGCTGGATTCTGTTCTTCAATTCAGAGCAGGCTGTCTTTAAACTTCTAACCTCATATTACAAGATGACAGCTTCACTTCTGGCAACTACATGTTCATTCTAAACAGTATGAAAGAAGAGGAGACAAAACAGTAGCCTGTTTTTGTTTTTTTTTGTTTGTTTGTTTGTTTGTTTTTTTCAAGAAAAGAAAAGCTCTTGCCAGAAACTCGAAGCTCATTTCTTTTACTAAGAGTGGAAAGGATGGCTTTAATCATCATATTGCTAGTTCTAGCAAAAGCAGAGTTCTGTCAACAGGTAAAGGAGAGACATAGGTATAGAGTAGGCAACTGTCAGGTTGGTTACATCAATTATCATTGTCCATGTTTTCTACATTGTTCTTTGTTGGATGCCCAAACCTTCCTGGTTAACATAAATAAAGACTTTCTGGCAGTCAGTTCCACTGCAGTAGCCATGGGAGGCAGGGAAGTGTGCTCCTTTGATCTCAGGTTCTTCTGCTAACAACCAGGCCTTCCCTTTGATATGAAACCACTGTGCTCATGCCAAAGAGTGCTATACAGCTCATTAAAGGCTCCTTTCAGCTGCCAAGACTCTTCATCAAAGTATCCTTGACAAATTTTAATTTTAGTAAAAGTAATTGGCCTAATATGAATCAGACTGATGGCCAGCTTTCAGAACAGCTTCTAATAGTCCATAATGTCCATATTACCCAGNGGACAGAAGATGACATCGCCAAAGATAATTATTACAGGATGTAGGAGGTAATAGTGGGGGCTAATTAAAGNTCTTGTTTCATGTGTATCTCCTACTTAAAGGAAGGAGACAGGGAGTTCCCCAGGGAACTTCTCCAAAAGGTGACTTCCCTGAGCAATTTAGGATGACTTCAGAATTTTCACTTAACTCAGAACAGGGGTAAGCCCATGAACCAGAGATTGGTAGATAACCAAGCATGGGAGAAACTGGCAGCTTAATTAGAGGAAAAAGGCTAAGATAAAGAGTGGCATATTGTATTATTAAAAGCATAGCTTTTGAGCAAGACTTCAGAGTATATTCAAACTCCAGTCCTGACACAAATTTTGAGGCCTACACTAACTTATTTAACTCTTAGCAGGTAGTTAGTTCCCTAGTCTGGAAATGGGAGGCAGCAATAGATGCCTTCATACAACTGAGGCAGAGTTTGCATAACAAATGCAAAGCTCACACTCAGAGCTTGGCAAGTGTAAATGAACCTATTCAGAGATGCTTCCTTACCAAGCTTGTTGTTATACAGCCAGTGATTGGGAAGCAAGAGTTGCCCACCCATCTCTNTCTCCTATCTCTGGAATCTACTATGCATGAGTTAAATACATGGGGGATTTCATTTCATAACTGAGAGGCTGAAAGATGTACTGGAACAGGTAGACAGGGGTAAATGAAGAACTTCTAAGACTGGCCCTAGCCTGGGTTAGCTATGTAGATCATGACTATGAGGAATGAACCAGAAGCCAGACTAAAGTTTTATAAGCTGAGCTTCCAAACCACATTCCTAGAGTTCATACATTATGAACAGCAGCATGGGATGGAGATAGGATCCCTTCATCTAATATAATNCCCATCATGTCTAGGGGGTTTGAGACATATATTTTTCATAGCCACTGATGAGGGCTTCCAGCCACAAGCAGGTAGAGATACAGCCAATGCTATTGTAATGCAGCTGCACCAGGTGTGTGGCTCATGAGCCTATTCCTAGAGATATCTAGAGATGATATTGAGATGCCTATGTTCCTGGAAGTGTGATCTTCTTTCAAACAAATGTTCAACTTAATTGTAACCAGGTTGTTTACTCTTATCCACAGGCTGGTACAGCTATCTGGCATCGGGATCATACTTCCATTGGTCTTCACACTAACCACAGTGTGATTAAATATCAGAATGAGAACATTTATACCTTCAAATGAGAAATGCATGTCAATTACTCACCCAATATCAAGCAGGCAATAGTTGTTCAATAAATGCCATCCTCAAGATCACATTTCATGTTTTAGTGATGGTATTATGGCTTGAACATGAAATGCTCCACTGGCCCATGTGTTATTCACTCAATTTTTGGTTGATGGCTCTATTTGGGGAGTCATAGAACCTTTAGNATGTAGAATCAGTTAGAGGNGGTAGTTCACAGGGAGAAGGATCTTTGGGAATGTTTGGTCCTCTGTCATGTGTTCCTGATACAATGATTTCTGCTCGAGTGCATGGAGCCAAGCAACCATAGGTTATTCACTTTGGAAACATGTGCCGCAGTAAATATTTCTTCGTTGAACTTGTTTATTTTGCATACTTGCCAGTATTTGGGGTCATAGTGATGTAAAAAAAAACAACTAAAGCAAAGTAAAGAATATCAGAAACTCAGGCAAATATTTACTTAATTATGTGTTCATTCAGCAAGAATTTACTGCCTATCTACCTTGAAGGGGTGGGTGCATATACCTGTATACACACACACACACACACACACACACACTCACACACACACACACATACACACACACACACACAGAGGAAGGAGTAGGCATGGTTGAATTATATACATCCTGCTTCTCAAGACACTGATCCCAATGGGCAAGCTTGGACATATATCAGCAAATCAAAAGGCGGAGGCTGCTGGAGCTGTACCAGAGAGACATACCAGCATGGTGGGAACATAGGAAAAGGTCTATCATAGCTTTGGAGGGAGGAAGAGAGTTGGGATCATGGACAAACCTGCTTCTCTCTTTGTTATGGCAGCAAGAATATGCATACTAGTTTCAGAGGACTGAAAATAATGTTTTAATTATCATATTGTTATTAGGGAAGGAGAGGAAGAGGGACCACTGAGGGAAGGACAGATTGAGATTTAATTTCTGAACCTATCCTAGGAAGACAGAAAGTGGAGGTTNTGTAGACAGAATGGAGAGTGGCAGGTGGCATGCAGTGGGAGAAGACACAAGGCTGTAATTTACAAAAACATAAGTCTCATGAAAAGGCATTCATTCACCTTTTCAAGGTATTTGGCCCCAATCCTCTAACTCTCTGTTCCCAGAACCTGTGGTTGTATGCACCATAGCACAGGGGACGAATGGCTTTTCTACTTTTTTTTTTCTTAAGGTGTATTTTTAATTGTGTGTCTGTGTGAGTGTTTGCCATATATGTGTATGCCCATAAAGGCCAGAGGTATTGGGTCTCTTGGAACTGGAGTTACAGGCAGTTGTGAACCTCTGATATGGGTGCTGGGAACTGAACTTGGGTTCTTTGGAAGAGTAATACGTGCTTTTAACCACTGAGCCATCTCTCTAGCCCCGTTTCTGCTTCTTTTGAGGAAAACATTTTAAATATCCTTGTTTGTATATTTTTCATTCAATCTCTGTTTTTTGTTTATTTGTTTTTTGTTTGTTTGTTTGTTTGTTAACTTTGAGACTCCGTAGTCTAGGCTGGCCCTAAACTTATGACATTCCTTCTGCCTCAGCTTCCCATTTGTTGGTATTACAAGTAAGAGCTGGTATGCCTGGCTCTTCAATATGTTGCAATGACTTTCTGGGTTTGTGAAAAGTCAGTGGGTGGAGAATGGGAATGTTTAGCAGTTACATAAAATGCTAGAATCTGCCTGTCCTGGTATCTCCTGGTATCTTCTGCTCCCTGCCTCTAGACTTTATGAGGTCCTCTGGGCACAGACAGAAGGTGAAATGAGCTGGAAGCCCAGATTCACCTCTGCCCAAGGAGTCAATAAATCATACACCTGTCTCCTTTCGACCAATATTTTCTTTCAAATGAAGTGCATGACCAATGTCCAAAGGGGAGCCTCTCAATGCAGAATGACTTAATGACAGACCCTGGCTAATCTGTAATCCAAGGACTGTCACCCCCAAATGGCTGTAATAGCCAGAAATACACATCTAGCCACTCTGATTAGTAACTACTTCCCATTAGCATTCCCCTCCCTCCATCTCCTTCATTTGGACCAAAGTTGGCATCATAAGACTTGTTACAAAGCAATGATTTTTTTCATGAATTTTTAATTTCCTTCTCGATCTTAACTTGGAACTGCTAGGGACATATCCTCTCCCTCCAGGGTCCCATTTTTCCTCTAACAGTTTCCTTAGACCAGACTCAGAGGACCCTACCAGTGAAAGCCTCTCTGTGGGAGATAGACTCATCCATGCCTGCCCCATAACCAAGTAACAACCAGGGACAGAACCTCTTGGCCTATCTGTGATGACGTTAGGGTCACATGGGGAAGCTCAGAAGTGGTACTGTGACCTTCTTTGTGAAACCAGTCCAGTGTTAGGTGCATATCTTTGCAAATAGCCACAGTTTTGTTTTTGTTTTTGTTTTTTTTCATGGAGCATGCCCAGAGACTCTTCTGGTGATAATCATATTCCTGCCCTAGCTGCTAAAAGCCATTTTCCCACCACTAAGTGAGGTGTCACTCTTCTTCACTGGCACTTTCCCAGGGCAAATGAAGCACACACAGTGCTTCTGAGCCTGGCCACACACTCTCTCATGGAGGAGCTACAGTTTCCATCCGCAGTGATTCCTTCTGGCAAAATATTTTATTTCTGATTAAGGCATAGTAATTTTTTAAATCTCTGTATGTTGAGAGATGAGGGTAAGTGAATGAATTAGGCAGTTTGGGTAGCAAATACTATCATAGGGTAGGGGTGAGCTGAAATTCTTTGAAGCCTTCATTCAGTCCTCCCTATCAATTGAAAATTAACTGTAGTTTTCTTGACCACAGCTGTAAAAGGTAAAGTCTGTGTCTTANCCAGACCAATTCTGATATTAACTTTACAGAAGGCCTTCCCAATTGCTTGAGGGCTTTCTTTGAGATTCCAACTCACTTTTTTTCCCCTTTTATTTTCTTTTAAAAGTTGAGACAGGGTCTCACTATGGTGCTCAGGGTAATCTCTCAAACTTCACAGAGCAATAATCCTGCCTCAGCTGGGACTGCAGGCATGCATTACTGTGCCCTGAGCAGAGTTTGCTCTCTTTTTCACTTTGGAAAACCTGGTGAGAGTGGACAACTCAGAGTGGGATGCTGCCTGGACTGTCCCTCATAATGTGCAAAGGGATCCTTTTGGCCTGAGTGTCACTGCTCACAGGCTCACCGTTAGTACCTGTCTCCTGCCGTCAGTGTTCTGTTCATCTACCTTTGTTTCCTGGAATCACTTCTGAATAATATTTTAAATTCATAAATCCTTGTTTCAGGATTTGTTTCCAAAAGAACCATGGAGATAAATTCAATAAGAAGCAAGAGTTCAGCAAATTATATCAAAGTTGCTCTAAGACAATCTTGTGAAATTTATTCTATGGTATGGGGAGACTTTTAGCCATAAGAGATAGATTCTTAACAATTTATTATATTTGATCATTAAAATGACAAAGGAACATGATTCATTTCGACAACCAGGTGTTTTGACAGCCCCTACTGATACCCTGAGATAGGTCAGCCATCTGTTTAAGTTTGGTCAGTGGAACTGCCTCTTGTAACCTGATTATCAAGGCACTATTTGTTGTCATCTGTAGACCATGGAGACCAAAGAGAGGTGAGGGATGTAGGATCCATCTCCCAGGATTTACTGGGAAAGAAGAGGATTAAACTGGCAGCCTGAGAAATTGTCAAGAGCAAATACTTACACTGTCCCTCTCAAGTTAATTCCCCAACAGAGAGGTTTCTAACCTTTCTGTGAAAAATGAGAATAGGTTATCTTTAATTCTCATCCAACTCAGATCTCCAGCCCTGGTGTCCCTCATTAGTAATTTTGAATTGCCTAGTGGTCAGAGATTATGTCTTGTCATAAGGCCAATAAAGTAACAAAATATTTGCATATTTTATTCTATGACATAATGACTATGATTAATATATTTATGGCTTTCTTCAACTTAAATGTAGGCAGTGTGATACTAATATCTATCACATATTGATCCAGATCTAAATTGGCACTTGGGTTCTTCCAATTTTCATTATTAAGTAACTACAGCAAGCATATTATTAAATGTATTTTGAACTTGGTATTTTAAGGGACAAAAGAGTTGTATGTGGGAAGACTGAGCTGAAAGATATAAACTTGAAAAAACAGTACTGGATATAGTCAAGCCCCTGTCCAGCCTTAGTTATAGCACCACTGTCTACACTGACACAGTGTGCTGATTGTTTGTTATTGCCAATTAGACATGAACTACAGTCTCTGAAGAAGGTAGAACCTCACTGAAGAACTACCCCCATCTGATTTGTCTATGGACAAGTCTGTTGGCTATTTTCTTATTGCTAATTGATGTGGGGAGCTTATCCCACTGTGGGCAGTGCCACTTCTGGGGAGGTGGTCCCAGGTTGTACAAAGAAACTGGATGAACATGAACCAGAGGAAGAAAATCTATAAGTAGTGTTCCTCCATGTTTGTGCTCCAAACTCTTGACTCAAGGTACTGTCCTGGTTTCCCTGGATGATAGACCTTAACATGTAAGATGAAATAGCTGTTTCTTCCTGTTCTAGATTGCTTTCTGTTGCTGTCACAAAAACTATGACAAAAAGCAATGTGGGAAAAATAAGATTTATTTCATCTTCAGCTTACAGTCCATGATCAAGGGACACTAAGGCAGGAACCTAGAGGCAGGAATTGAAGAAGACACCATGGAAGAACATTGCTTACTGGCTCACTACTGAATTCATGCTCAGCTAGCTTTCTTTTTATAGCACAGGCCCATTTACCTAGGGATGGTGCAGCCTGAAGTGGGCTGGGCCATCCCTCAACAGTCAATTATCAACCAAATGCCCCATAGACATGGCTATGGGCCAATCTAATAGAGACATTTCCTTGATTGAGGCTCTGTCTTTCCAAGGTATCAACTGAAGCTAACTATGACACATTTCCAAATTGCTTTTGGTCACGGTCAGAAACCAAACTAGGTCAAATAAATTTCAGTGTTAGGGGTTTGAATACAGTGTAATGTTGCTGTGGGATAATGCTCTTGTACACTGTGAAGATTTGTCACTTGAATTGGTTTAATAAAATGCTAATTGGCCAGTAGCCAGGCAGGAAGTATATATGGGGCGACCAAACTAAGAATGCTAGGAAAAGGAAGAGCAGAGTCAGGAGTCACCAGCCAGCCACAGAGGAAGCAAGATGAGAATGCTGCACTAAGAAAAGGTACCAAGTCACATGCCTAAACAGATACGAATTATAGATTAATTAAAGTTAAGAGCTAGTTAGTAACAAGCCTGAGATACCAGTCAAGTATCTATAAGTAATATTAAGTCTCTGAGCCAATTATTTAGAAACAGCAGGTGGGAGAGAAACTTCTGCTTACATGTGGCACCCAAATGTTTGGCAAGAATTTCCACATAAAGCCTGAGAAAGCTTAGAAAAGAATTCTAAGCACACAAAAACAGAGTCAAACTCAGCTTCTTGGTAACCACTTTTTCTCTGGTGGGCTATGTTTGCTGGTAGCACAGAGGCATGGCTCTTTTTTGTTTGTTGTTTTTTTTTCCCAGACAGAGTTTCTCTGTATAGCTTTGGAGCCTGTCCTGGAACTCACTCTGTAGACCAGGCTGGCCTCGAACTTATAGAGATCTACCTGCCTCTGCCTCNTGAGTGCTGGGATTAAAGTCATGCACCACACCTACTCAGCATTTGTGGCATGATACATGGTGGTGGCATGGACCTAAAACCTCTCCAGAGTTAGAGACCATACACGTGACTCCCACCAGTACTCCTACCATGAAACTGGACTCTCAGGGAGTCAAGGAATGGGATAGAGCCAGCCACTTTAATCCTAGCCGTGCCTGCTTAGCAGATTAAGTGCTCATGTGGTCAGAAAAAGAAAGAGATGCAGTAAAGACAAATTCAGAAAAAAAAAAACAACAATCTCTAAATGGTGCACAGTGTGTTTAAAAATATGTGTAGGCTTGGGAGAGAAAAGAAAAGGTATAGATAGTCATAAAAAGGAAATACATAGTTTTAAAATAATAAAATGAAGTCCTTAAAAGGGGAGTAAAGTGATATATAGAAAAAAGCCATGTAAAGGTGGAAAATACAGAGTCTGGATACAGTATGTTACCATATCTTTACCGTATCTTTGAATTGTTTGCTGAGGAAGGAGCAATAGCTGCTAAGAGACACTTGAATACAAATGTTGCTCCAACCTATATATTTTGAAAATGCCTTGACTTCAAAATTTAAGTCAAAAGACATGTTACTTTGGGAAACAGGTTCTGCTTTTATTTCCACAGGAAATGAGAGGCCCTAGATTCATTCTGTGTTAAGAAAAATCAGATTTGATCAAGGAAGGCCCCCTGAAAAATTTCCAATGGGAACAGATGGCCCAGATGATCCAGTGTTTCAGAGCACCTGTGTTGCAGTTTCCTCTGAGTTCTGCATCCAGAACAGTGTCAAGGCTGCTGGCTAAGATGAGCCAGCCTCACATACTACTCCAGTCAGGACTTGACCATAATCCTAAATTTTCTCAAGGTTCCCCAAAGATTATCAGTGCCTCCAATCAACAGGAAGTAGTCTAGAGAATTATACCCACATTCCCCAAAATAGATTATGTATATTTGTCTTTGTTAAGAGGGTTGGGTATAAATTGTTATTGGTCATACACAATCTCTTTCTAAAGAAGAAAGGGGGATAGGNTATAGAAATGATAGGATAAAAGGGTAGATTATTGACTTTAATTCAAAAAAAGGTTAATTTTAAATATTTTACATTGATTTTGGTTTATGGATGCAAATTTAAGGTCAGTTTTGTTATACTGTATATATATTTCTACTTTTCTTTAGGGTGTTATGTTTATGCAGCTCATTTAAAAATGTAATATATAATTAAGAAATGCAGATTAGTAGTTATCTATAATAGAAAACACATAGTCATGTTAGGTATGTTTTCAAGATCATACAGAGATATATTTCAGATAGATAGGCAATCTTCAAACACTTTAAAGGCCTACAGAATATGGCATTTAATATGTTTAATAACCTAAGGCTTTCCATTACAGTGAGCCATGTCTGCTCTTGGCAGCACCAATCTACTTCAGAGAAGATGATGGGCATCGAAGAAACTCCATATGGAGCTTGTTTTCTTTGTGACAAAAGCAAGCCATGTGGGCAAAGAAAGTGCCATTGCCTCAACCGCTGACAGTATGCTGTCCAAATTGAACAAGCAGTACACAAAAGAAAGTGACTGTAGAACTTTGCCAAGACAAGGTGGAGCAGTCCTTCAAAAATCCTGCTTCACAGATAAGTCTGTCAGATATGCTAGGCCTGTAGGCAGAAGATGGATGCCTCACCATTGCAGAGGAACTTTGGGTGACTGTCCACGCAACTCGAGGTCCCTGTCATTAAGTAACATTTTACTCTTCTGGGTTCTTTGGTGGAGATGAAGACAAAATAGTTATAATTACAGTTTTCCTTAGTTCTAATAGAAAGTAAATTAGATATAAAACTTTAGAATCACCAAGATNAGATAGATAATTATTTTCTCTAATTTTGCCAAATGCAAATGGATTAGATAGTGTTATTGTAATTCTTGTTTGATAACTGTTTTGTTATATGTAATTTTACTATGTTAAAGTTAAAACCTTCCTTTTTGATTAGACAAAAAAGGGAAAATGCTGTGGGATTTATACACTGTAAAGATTAATCACTCAAATTGGCTTAATAAAATGCTAATTGGCCAGTAGCCAGGCAGGAAGTATAGGCAGGGTGACCAAACCAAGAATTCTAGGAAGAGCAAGGACAGAATCAGGAGTTGCCAGCCAGCCACAGAGGAAGCAAGATAAGAATGCTGCACTAAGAAAAGGTACAAAGTCACATGCCTAAACATAGATAAGAATATGGATTAATTTAAGTGTAAGAGCTAGTTAGTAATAAGCCTGAGCAACCGGCCAAGCATCAGTAATATTAAGCCTCTGAGTCAATTATTTGGGAACAAGCAGGTGGGAGAGAAACTTTTGCCTACATGTGATACCTGAAAAATCCCATTGCACTATGTTTTATTTCTGTCCTTGAAAGTGAGTTCCACTTGCCATTATTTAATTTAATTAGCTAATTTATTTCTTTTTCTTTTTGTCAATGTATTTTTTTTGCTGTGTAAAAAACTCATGTGCTTCATGGGTTGAAAACATTTATTTAATAAATATGCAATATTTGACAATATATAGTAATTTAATGGTTATTTGATATTATTGATGTTAATACTACTTTTACATTTTTTAAGGTTGTATTTTTTTGTTTGTTTCTTTAAGGCAGGGTTTCTCTGTGTAGACCTGGCTGTTATGGAACTTGCTCTGTAGACCAGGCTAGCCTCAAATTCATAGATCTGCCTGTCTGTGCCTCCTGAATGCTGGGATTATAGGTGTGTGCCAACACTGCTTGGCTAAGATGTATTTTACTTATGTGTATGTCTGAGTATATGCACGTGTTAATATAGAGGTATCCATGTACACACATGTGCTATACATGGATGCCAGCAGACAGTGTTGGATCCTTCATAGATGCTTGCAGATATCTGGCTTCCTATAGAAATCCAAACTCTGGTCCTTAGGATTGTTCAATGAACATTGTTAATAAATGAGCATTCCCCAGCTTTCCCACAAATACAAGAGATCAGTATTCTCCACATCCTTGCCAACACTTATCTTCAGGGATTCCCATCAGGTATGAGGTAGTATCTCATGGTTTCCCTGTTGATTGGTGAAGCTGAACCTTTTTTTACCACCCCCCCAGATAACTGTTAGTTATTCTTCTTTGGAGAAATATCTTTTCAGTTTCTGTGATATGTGTTGGTTAATTCTGTTAACCTAACAGGAAAAAGAAACAATGAGTAGACAAACTTCTAAGGAATGCCTACAAGGGAGATTTCAATTGTACTAATTGAGGTGGGAATCCCCAGTCTATTTATAGTCAGTATCAATCCATTAGCTGGGGTCCCAGACTGAGTATAAATGAGAAGGCAAGCCAAGCATCAATATTCATCTCTTTCTACTTTCTGACTGCATACAATGTGACAAGCTGTGTCATGCTTTTATTGTCATGACTTCTTCCCATAATGAAATGTATCTCCTCAAACTGTAAAACCAAATAAACCCTTCCTTTCTCAAACTGCTTTTGCCATGTCACAACAATGATGAAAAGCAATTAATGCAGAAAATTGGTGCTGAGGAGTGGGGCCATTACTGTGATGAACCTGACCCCATGATTCACAGGCCTTTTAAACTGGCCACATTTCTGGAAGAATGTGGAAGAGTTTGGAATTCCAAGCTAGGAAAACACTAGAGTGTTGCAAACAACCCCAAATGGGCCATTCTGATTGGAGTTCAGATGACAAAAATGCATAAAGAAATGTAGACTGGGTTTCAGAGAGTAACAAGGACTTTCTTGGGAAGTGGGCTAGAGTGCATTCACGTTATAGTCTGGCAAAGAATCTTAGTTCTTTCCATGCCCTCAACTTGAAGAGGATGAATTAAAAACTAAAACACTGATTTGCTCCATGGAGGAAATCTTGACAGGATGGCTAACATCCAGGCTGGTATTGCTGCTCTTATCCAAGTCTGTGCTGAAAGGAATCTAGAGGATGAATAAAAATATACGATAGATACGCTCTTTGGAAGGAAAAGGAAGTTTAGAAATATTTGTTTTATTTATTATTATTATTATTATTATTATTATTATTATTATTATTATTTATGTGCATGTGTGCAGGTGTTTGCAGAAGCCAAATGCTGTCTGATGTGGGTGTTAGGAATCAAATTTAGGTCTCCTATAAAAACAGTAGGTGCCCTTAACCATGGAGCCATCTTTCTAGCCCCAAGTAAGAGTTTAAAGTTGCAGACATAGTTGATACTGAGAACAGATCTATATTTTGTGAGAGAGATTATCAATGAGAAACCCCCTACACTGCAGTGGGACACTAGAGTAGTACCCTGAGGGCAGGATCACACACATTGAAGGCTATTTCTTAAAAAATTATGTACAAGTTCATTGGAAAAGAAAGACCTTGAACTGAGAATGTTCCTGAAGGGAGTCACTGCTGGAAAACAAATGCCTAGAAATGTATTTCTTTAAGGTTTACCTAGTANGAACACAGGAGCCTCAGAAGCTTAAGTAGGTCAGACTAGATCTCAAACTGGCAGTAGAACATGATATTTATGTCAATGTACTCTTGGTTTAACAGGCATGAGAGGTGAAAGAATAGANGGTCATCAAGACTCATTCCAAGGATCTAAAAGGCCAATGAAGCAATGTGCAACTGGATTTCATTTTCTGTAAGGAGGCCCCAAGAGGCCATGTATNCATGGTGTAATGGCCTAAGCTTCAATGGAGACCCTAGGATGTTGGAGATGCCAAAACAAAGGAAAATGGTAAGCTTGAGTGAAGCTGGCTCAAGAGNAAGGCTATATGTTCTTCAGGCAGAGCTGCCCAAGTTCCTGGGAGCCCATATGATCCCATTGCAAGGCCTAGATGCCTACCATGGAACTTCAGAATTTGGCTTTTCTTAATAACTATTAGTCTTGCTTTTATGTAGTCTTTCTNTGCTACACTTTCATTCTCCTCTTCTGTCTTAGTGTGAAAAGCTCTGTGGTATAGCGTGCTCCTCAACACAATGGGGGGGGGGATGAAATCAGAAGGGCAAACAATTGTGAGAGAAGAGGAGAACACAAAAGAGCTGAAGGTTGCTCTTATTATCCAGTCTCACTCTCACAATAACCAAGAAACTCCCACATGAACATTAATCCACCAATGAGGAAGCCTTGTTAGGCCCTGCTTCCCAACATAGTTGTATTGAAGATTGAGTTTCTAACACATAAACTTCAATNATCAAATGCTGAAGGTGAAGGTGGTTCAAGCCCCAAGAGACTCCACTCATCTGTATTTTCTTCTTCCTACTGAACAGATTTCTNCCTCAACTTGAGACTGAATAACCCAAGTTCAACTAACTTAAAGAATCTGTCTCTAATCTTTTTAAGAACTAACGAAGAGACAGAAGAGGCAGGATAAGTGCCACTGATTCTGAATGGATTTGTTTCCTGAATTTCCTAAAGGACAGAGTTCTTTATAGTGATGAACACTCAACCCATTTCCACACGGCCTGCAAGGTACTCTCTCAAGGTCTGGGGNTCCTTGAAGTCTTTCTATCCAAGCTGGCTTTTTTGGGAGAAGCCTGATGAGAAATTGTTTGTGATGCTCATGGTTTAGTCACCATTTCTCAGCAGAGCAAGGACAACTGCACCATATGTTTGCTTTCATTACTAATAATATGCTCACATTTCAGATGGATATGATGTCACATTAACCTAATTATATATGACAGCTAATTTTCTGAGTGATAGGCAAGTGTTTAGGGACTTTATTTTTAAATTGTGGAGAACAGTCAAATTATTGCTATGAGGCTTTTGAAGTAGGAGTAGAGAGGAAACATGGTAATATGTTGATCTTTTAATCTGGTGAATTTCTAGAAAGGATCCTCTAAAACAGAAGA
Organism: Neotoma lepida; assembly: GCA_001675575.1. Taxonomy (NCBI): domain Eukaryota; kingdom Metazoa; phylum Chordata; class Mammalia; order Rodentia; family Cricetidae; genus Neotoma; species Neotoma lepida. The sequence goes on from LZPO01117749.1 coordinate 24,625, forward strand.
ATTACTGTTCTCCATGTTCAAGAAGCTCATTGGAAGCATTCTTGAAAGAACATTTTATCATTCAGTAACTTATTTCCCACTGTATAATCATTGATCCATTTCTTNATGACNTATCAGGATACTTTTCACATCAATCACTTTGAATGTGACCTCAAGACNGTAGATAACAGCTCTAGGAGATGCAGAAGACTTTGAGACTCCATTCAACTTAACACAAACCTATGAAGATCAATATGCAGTGCTGACTTGCATTTGNCTTCTTTCCCANGGTCTGTGTCTTAAGGTTTCAGTCCCATTTTGATCACTGTATCTCACCATAGTGATTTCCTCATAATGTCCCTGTGGTCACTCATGTTCTCCTTCTACTGTTGTCTCCACATAGCCAGACAACCAATGACTCTCATCAGGAACATCAGAGAATAAGGGTGGGGCCATTTATAGTTATGTAGGGCACTGTATTAGTATTTATTTTTGTTTCTGTGATAAATTACTATGACTGAATGCAAGTTAAGGAAGAAAATGTTTATTTTGGTTTACAGTTCCAGAGGGAGAGTCGANAATGGTGTGGAAAAAATAGCAGCAAGTCATAGGAGCAAGAAGTGAAGAGATCACCTTTCAACCACACACAGGTGCACTCATTGGAAGTGAAGNNAGGTTGTACTCTCTAAGGCCTCCTTTAGTGATGTACTTTCTCCAGCAAGACTCCTTACAGCACCAGTAAGGACCAAATGTTTAAATATGCAAGCCTATTGGGGATATTTGTCATTAAAGTCATCATAGACNCTGAAGGATGTTCAGTGTTCCTAAATGCCAATACTGTACACCAACCATGTGCTTATATGTTTTCAAATGTCTCCTGGGGGTAATTCTACCATCTCTGTTAAGAATTCTTGATAAAATTTTGTGGCAAATTTTTAAAGTCCATTTTATCATTGATTAAAAATTTTATACTGATAAAACAAATATTTCCATGAATCTATATTTTATTTAGAATAATTCCCAGTTCTACAAAATGACCTTCAAAATTGCTTTTTTCCCCCGTGTTGATGATGTTCTAGCCTTTTTGACTTTGAATCCAAAGCTAGTGAGTGCCCATTTTTCATATACTGTGTCCCCTGTTTGAATGCTGATCCCATTCCCCTTTTCTGATCTTCATGACTGCATGACAGACCTCTTTTAGACACTAAACAATCNAAGAGGACCCCACAAAAATGCAGAAAACAAACAACAGAAGCCCTTTGTTTTCAAGACTGGTTTGGAAATGGTCAGGGGAAGGCCCTTGAGACTGAAGGAAACTTATGAATGTCAGAATAGCTGGACCTGGTGTCACCCCTCCTTGCCAAAACTCAAGTGAGAACATAGCCTGTCCATCACTCCCACCCAGGGATAGCCAAGATTCATCCTCCAAAAGAAGAAGGGAGAAGAGAAAATACAGACTCTTAACCTTGACACAGNTGCTAGAGAGTGGGTTTTTCTGAAGGGATCTAGNTAATGGTTTATAACAAATGGAGTATGAATTTAACCAAAAAGCTGGGTTCAGTTACAGAAAGTTTTATTTATNTATTTATTTTGTATGCAGTGTTGTGGTTAAAAAAATCTTGATCGAGTAATGNTAATGTTACTAGCAAAATTATCTTGAGTTGATTTCATAAGCGTAATCATGTCTGATCCTCAGCANATTCACTGAGACTGTGATAGGCCTGGGCCAAGTGCTCAGGCCTGATCTCNGGAAGCCCACCTGCTTCTCAAGCTCTGGGCTGTATACTGGAGTGTCTAGGAGAGATTTGATGTTTACATCAAATAATATGAAGCCTGCCAGCTTTGAATACAGGCAACTGTTTGCCGCTGAGATTGCGTGTGACTCTAGATACAGATCTGGTATCTTCAGATGGCATTTCCTAAANACCCTTGGGCCATCAAGAACTCAGGGACTTTTAGCATTCCCCCTCAGTGTCACTCTCCTGAGACATGGNNACAGAGTCACTGGAGNTGGATTGGTTTCTAAAGGGCTTTCTGGAACATAGGTTTGAGAACTCCAGANTCTGGCTGGTTGTCTTCTGTACCCCAAGCCTGAAGTTGTGGTGCTGGCATNATCCTGCTAGCTTNGAGACCTCAANNGGACTTTTAAACACTATGNAACNTCATGGGGCTGNATAGAACATTACTCTGCATAGACTTAGTCCCACTGGNCCAGTTAGGTCACATGGGCTTGTCTGAAAGCTGGTTCTAGTTCAAATCTTGCATCCCCATTATCAAGGCTATTTCTAACTTGATTTGAAGAATTGNTAATATTCATGGTAAATTCACCAATAAGAGGCTCTACTGAATATCTGTATGCTGGGCACAATGCTAAACCTTTCCTATATCAGCTAATTTAGTTCTTGTGNCTTAGGCATATTAGAATGTCTATTCATATGAACCCACTTTGATATCTGTGATTCTAGAGTGAGAGCTGTGACCCCTGTGCCCTGTCTCATTGTCATAATTGTGGTCACTAGATAATACACAATAATCTTTATCCTTGCAGCACTCAACATCTGTAAAAGAGTTTATGAAGACAGGCAAGATTTCCATAAGAAAATAGGCCTGAGCAGCTGCAAATCCATGTCCANCCTCATGAGNCACTCCAACAAGGTTGGCTGGAAACACCAGGGAAGTGATTCCTCTGGGATACAATGTCTCTACAGGAACATTTGGCTCNTCACCCATGGGCTTCAGCAGAATGCTGAGCCAGAAACAAAATTAAAGGAAAAACAGAGATCTACCCTGCTCTACTCAACACAGTTGTGGTAGAAAGTTAATCNACAAGATGATGATCTAAACTACACTGNGGCACTACACACACCAAATATAGTTTCATAGATTTGAACAGGATTTGTAAATTGTACCTCCTCTCTCCATCCTGCAGTGTACTACATAGAACATCACAGGGAGGGAAATAATTCAATACTCCTCACCCCCTCATACAAAGGAAGAAATACTTGCACAACATTTAAAAAACTTTCATTAAATTTGTTGATAAATTCATATGTGTATATAATGCATTCTGTAACTTCCTACCCTCTTTAATTCCCCTGCTCCCATCCAAGTCTCTTTCCCAGATTCATGTCTTTAAAAAAAAAATCCATTGAATTTAACCAGAATGATCTGTGTGACTGTGGGTTTGGATCAATCCATTGGCACCTGATGGGCTCCTCAATAGATACACAACTGAAGACAAAGACTGCTTTCCTCCCACAATCCCTAAGAGAGCAACANTTTAGCANAGATAAGGATTTTATCAGCCCCTCTTAGATTCTTGATTGACACAATCTCATGTAGAGCCATTACTGGCAGCTCCAACTGCTGTTGAGGTTGATATTGCATTGGTTGTAAAATGTACAGAAGACAGCATTTCACAGCCTTTCTTCATCTCTCTGGCTCTTACATTATTTATATCCTCTCCTCTGCCATGATTCCTCAGTCTTAGGGGTGGTGGTGGTATAAATATCCTGTTTAGAGATCAGCACTCAATCATCACCTATCCTCAGTACTTTGAGNAGCANGACACCTCTATATTCTTTGTCATAGGGAAAATCTTCTCTGATTAAGGCTGAGAGTAGCATTTGAATATAGCTATAAACAAAAATATCTAGAANACAGTTTGGTACCATGACAATTTAGCTTAGCAATTGGTAAAGTTGCCCCTACAACTTAAAACCTCCTCAGCCATAGGGCTACTTNATACTTAGTTTGGTTAACCCTCCCTTCCANCTCCATTATCATCTCACCCTTATCCCCTCCCAAATTCTCCTTCCCAACCCAATGACCCTTTTCTAGTTTCCTGGATACTATAGATACTCCAGGTTAAACATACAAACATAAAGATTGTAACCTACAATTCACATATGAGCCACCTGAAGTTGAGTTTTGTGCAGGGCAAGAGATAAGGATCCAGTCTCATTCTCCTATATGCTGATATCCAGTTTTTCTAATACCAATATTTTTAATCTAATGTACTTTTATTATACTATCTTTTCNTTTTTATTTTTTGGTCATTTATATTTTTTGTTTTGAGAAATTCTTACTCTTGCATAAATATCTTGTTTTAGGTTTTGTATTGTTTGATTAGGTTTTATGATTATTCTGTGTGCTTTAAATGAGAAGCAGTTGAAGCTTTGGGCCCAGCAGGCATTGTCACTCTGAGACACCAGTTGGATTGGGGNATCCTGGGCTGATAAGATCCTTCCTAGTCTTAAGCTCAATGTCTTTCTGATTCTCTCACTGCTACCCCCAAGCCCATTCCTGAAAGAGGTGAAATGTACAGGCAGTAGAAAAGTTCTTTTGAAAAACTGGATCCTATAAAATGTCAGTGATTTTAAGATGAGATCTGAAGACTTCTGAAGCCAGTGAAATCCATTTAAGCTATTAATTACCACTTGTCAGGAGCTGGGTGAAGCAAGCCTTTGGTATGGATTAACCTTAAGAATGTTTCATTAAAATCTCTGCAGAGCTGGCAGTGTGAGGTGATNTGCTGGCTTGACTCATAGTTTTTCCAAAGGTGACATGCCTGTCCTTTCTGCTACAGACTGNATCTACAATGTCTCTTGCTTTCAGCTTCAATTATAAGGCTGGCATGTTGACTTACCTTTAATTCTGAATAACCTCCTTGAGACTGTGATGATTATTGTCAACTCGGTCTGAAGTCTTGTTAGGTATGTCAGAGCTGACACCCTTAAAAACTGTCACATTGAGGAGTGTCATTTTTGTCTCTGGAGTCTTGTATAGAGCTTTGACTTTGCAGAGCCTGGATTCACAACTATGTTCTCTTTTTTTCCTAATTGAAAAAATAGGATCCTAGAACCAAGAATCAGAGATGAAGTGTAGACTTTACTTAATGAAGGTCAAGATTTGCTTTTCCCATCAAATAGCAGCAGNCAGGATGACAGGTACTTTTTCCTTTCCCTGAGTTGTTTCTGACTGCCTACTTAAGAGATTGCAGGAGGCTGTGAACCATGGCAGATGAGTCATATATTGGCATTGTGAGCCTTAAAGTTGAATAAGAGAAAATATCTTCCTCTTGGACCCTTCTGAAGTAGAAACCTTGTTCTAATATAGGTAGCAATTGAGTGGTACTGGGAACAGATAGAGAAAGTGAGAAGTGATATTGGAAAGAAAAGTAGACTGTAAAGGGTGAGCTGTTAAGCCAATGCCATAGTGAACCCCTGAAACAAATTCATTAGGGGTGGGTGCTAAAAAAGCATAGAACAGAATTCAGGATCATGTCCTCCAGAGAGAAAGAATTCTGGATTAGTTNTCCATCAGTTCTAGAGTGTCACTGCTAGCCCTTTAGCATTTATAGCTTCAGGACAATCACTTCAGGGTCCTGGCTTAAAGGTAAGAGGTAGAGAATGGTCTGTATTCCTTAAANTGAGCCTGACAAGAAAAGAAAGAAGTCAAAGTATTCTTATTTACAGATTATATAGTTTTATACATAAAAGAAACTTTTAGAGNTGATAAACAGTTTCAGCAAAGTAGCAGGATATAAAATAATAAACAAAAGCAGTAGCCTTCCTACATTNCACAATATATTCCAGTAACAAATGCACTATGAATGAAGCCAGAAATACCATGCTATTTATGACTATCTCAAAAATGAAAANATCTTGAAATAAACTTAACCAAGGAAGTTGAAGAAAACTTTATAACGCTAAAGTTAGAATTGGAAGAAGACACTAGAAGACAGAAAGTTCTCCTGTGTTTGTGAAATGGATGGATATGGTAAGAATAGCTATACTGTGGAAAGCAGGGCCTGAAGAGGACCTTCTCTGAAACTGAAGTTACAAATGGTTGTGAGCTTCCATGTGGGTGCTGAGAATTAAACCGTGGTNCTCTATGGGATCAAGCATTGCTCTTAACCCACTGAGCCACCTCTTCAGCCATGATTTATGATTTTANAAAAAAATTGATGGCCAGATAATTTTATTAGCTCCATAGACATTTGGAGATAGGGTGTTGCTGTATAGACAAGCAGGCCTTGATCTCATGATCATCCATCTCAGCCTTCCAAGTGGGAGGAGTCCAGATGTGTACCACTGTGCTTATCTTAGACTTGTGTGTGTGTGTGTGTGTGTGTGTGTGTGTGTGTGTGTGTGTGTGTGTGTGCCGTGGCTAGAGGGAGGGTGTGGAGGTGGGTCTACCTTTTATTGAGTTTAGGACCAAGGAGGAAGCAGATTTGGGTCCTGAGGATAGATGTTGGATCAAATCCTGACACTACGATTTTCTGCATGTCTACTCAATTTTAGGAAAGTCATTTAACCACCAGCAACATTATTTTCTTTAGTTGCAAAAGTAAAAGTTCTAAATCCTTATATCGTCAATGGTAGGATTGTATTTTTACTGTATTTGGAGATGTTGTATAAACTGGCATTGCCTTTCAGGTATAGAACATTCCTTTTATTAACGCATGTTCTTCCATTTCTTCAGTGAGCCAGTGAAAAGACAGATGAGAAGGCTGACNCGTATTCTGACCTTTTGATAGACCCCAGACTCAGGGTGCTATCCTCTTGGGTGGGCACCCCAAGAGCCCAGACTCCAGTCCAGTTGATGCAAGCAGCAAGAGGATTTATTCAGCAATGTTGCAACATTTGTACAAACGGGCCTCTACTCCGGGGAGTGAGAGAAGCCCCAAGCTACAGTTGCATACACTTTTTAAAGGCAAAANCCACAAAATTATCATAAAATTACAGTTTCCATACTTATTCATTTTGATTGGCTTGCGTCTAGGACTTCCCATATAATCACAGCTTAATCATAGGGTAAATGCTTGTCATTGGTTTTCATTGGCTGTCCTTAGGTGGGGACATATTATGGCTAAACAATCACTATGGAGACTAAGGTTGGGGCATCGGTTGCCTAGGAAATCAGAGTTGGAACATTCCATGATCAAACAGTCATCATTACATGAATGTCTTATGACGTTCTCTGGCCAGGCAGTTTTTATTTCCTGGAGTCTAGACCGGCTAGCTCCAGTAACCCAATTCCAGTAACCNGGGGCCCATAACAGGTTCCAGTAACCCAAGAGCCTGGGTCTAAACTGGAGGGCCCCAAGTCTCCTTTTTCTGGATGAAAGCATTATATTTTCACAATCAACATATATTTGTCTTTAGGCTATATTTTAGAGGCAGTACTAAAGTCTATTTCGCAAAATTACCCCAGCTCAGTCGAGGCTTTTCTGAGAATTTCCAGGGAGTTTTCGCACCGGGGTGTGGGCCGAAAGTTACAGTTGAGTAGTGTATCTCAATCAGTCATCGTGACTGTGGCTTAGCCGTTCTGCTCTTTAATTCCTTGTTTCTGAAAATTAACTTTAGTTCCTTGTTCCCAGAAAAAC
>LZPO01117751.1:19748-33372 GCA_001675575.1 Neotoma lepida
CGAGCAAAATCACTGAGTCTTCCAGGAAGCGCCAGCTGCTAAGGCTGCACATGGATCACCTGTGAGGCCAGATTGACATGAACGCCACACAATTGCCATTCACAAAGAATGAGAGCCTGGGTGTGCCAAACCCTGGGCTTGTCTCAGTCAAACTCTAAAGGTTATTTTAAATAAGCTTTAATTAAGACTCATTTCCAAAACTCTGTCTGAGAAAGATTCTTGGTACCTGCTGGCCATCCCTTGGTAACTGCTTCAGTGTCCCCTGAGTCATAATTAGCAGTTAGGCGGGAAAGAGATGCCACCTGCACATAAAACCCTGGAAGGCCAGGAAAGCAGGATTGACTAACTACAGTATCTTACAGGAAACAGACACTCTGAGGTGCTTTCACAGGCACATTCTAGACAACTCTAATATGTCAGCTCCCTTCCATTCTCTGAAGCTATGGACTCAAGTTTCAGCACTGGCCAGGGTCTGGAGGGACCAGGCGTGTCTGAGAGGCTGCATTCTCTCTGCTCCTCCTCAATCTACTCAATTACCCTGGTCTTGTGGAAGGGCTTTTTTAGTTCTCAGGCATCCTAGGTCTTAGCCAATGTTGGAAAGGTAAAAGCTAGATGATTAGTGGATGGTGCAGGACACAGGAGGCAAGCCCCTGTTCACAAGCTCCAGGATCTACAAGACAGATGGCACTCTATCTCATGGGAGTCTCAGCTTAAGTGGCCCAAGTCACTGGTGCGCAGGGTCGTTTTCACTTGTGTTCACATTTTGCTATAACTAATCTAGGATTTTTCTCCCCTTTTGGACACAGATCTTTCATGAATATACTCTTTTCCCCCTTAAGACTTCATTCTCCACAAAGGAAGAGATCCAGGCTTTCTAAAGGTTCCCAGAACCTTGTGTGTTTCCTAAGCACCCTTCACACATCTGCTCAGTGGAGCAGCCTGTGGAAGGCAGAGCCATCTCAGAGATGTTGCATTTGACAGGCTGCAGCATCACTTTCTAGCTGACCAAATGGAAAAATATGTCTCACCTCTGCTTGTCTCCCAGAGCAACAGGAGGAGAGTAACAGAGTGTTAAAATGATACAAGGATGAACAAACACAAAGCAAAGTGTGGTGCCAAAGCAGGGCCATGGAGAGTTCTCTCTCAAACCCTCAGCACTACTTACAAAAGCATGCAGAACCAAGTTTCAGTTATTCAGAACTGCACTATCCAGCCTGGGGATTAACCTGGCTCCTGGCTTCCCCTCTCTCCCCACACCAGGCTTTGACCATATTGCTTGTCACTGACCCACTTTTCCTAAGAGATCGAGAAGGGAGAAGGCAGATAAAATGTAATTATAGGTGTTTGTTCTGCATCTTGCATCAGACCCAACACATCTGTGGTCTAGAGACACACCTGTACCACTTAAAGCAACAGCCTGACTTCTTTCTGTCTGCTTACTATTTTATTCCTGTCACATGTGTTATAAGATAGAGATGGCATGAATTATTCTTTAAAGAATTTATAGCCCACTTTGGATAAATGCTTGCATGCAACACACATATGCATGCACACACACTACAGAGTTATGTATGCTAAAAAAAAATCGAGACAGAAATGCAGATACTCCTGTACTTTTAAGAGTTACATAAACCCATTGTAAGTTCAACACAGTGGAAATACACTGGTTTCTCCGAGGAGCCAAGCTGGGTCTGGGTAATGAGATTAAGAGTGGTTAGGAACTTTCTATCAATATCTTCTTACCTTTTCAAGAATATATATATATCTACAAATTACAAAACAAAAGCAAAAGGGTCAGCATTGAGCTGGCTGTGTGGAATGGATCTAGGCTGGGGCCAGATGGGATTGTTGGGATGAGGGTAGTTATCTATCTGTAGGATACATGGCAATATTTTGGCCAGGGACAGCCAAGGGTGCTGACGGTGTAAGTTGTGAGCTCTTGAGTTGGCAATGACATAAGAGAATTTATGTTTAAGGAAATTTTCTGGTTCTTTACATGTAATTCTCAAATTTAATTCTGGGCTTTAATATCAACAACAAACCACTACTGCTTGACCTATGGGACCATCAACACAGGGTAGGCACTCAGATGACNTGCCCATGTGTGGAATGGGAGGTGAGGGCTATGTTGTCCAACTTGTCTGCACTCTTTGGTTGTTCATTCATGATTAATGCTTCATCGTAGTCAAAATTATAAAGGAGAGGCTAAACCTGATATTCCCTGAAGTCCCCTCTATCTCCACATTCTATGGTGTTCTTTGCTGGTTTCCCTAAGCTATGATAAAGCTAAATACATAAGAAGCATAAGCTGTGCTATCAATCTAAGCCTTACTAAGACCATTTTAAGAGGGCTGGAGGAAGGGAGAAGGAGAAAAAGAATGAATACTGACTGAATGAATATACAGGAGGATTACCCTTTCAATCAACACAAAAAACTTGGTGGATCAGGCTTGGGGTTTACCTGTCTGTTTCTGGAGGCTCACTTGATTATTAACTGCCCAGTAAAATATTCCTTCCAGGTTCTATATACAGAATGATAGTGAGCACACATGCATGGAAGCTGGTGGAGTTTCACCCCTTAGGCCACAGGCCAGGGACCTACAGAACTAGTGTGGCATCTACATTTCAGATGTCAGATTTCCTTTGGGGTCAAGGTGTGACAGGATGCACTGTCTACAGCTTTGTGAATTCAATTCATTGGCTGCCATCAAGTGGACCTGATAGCACCAGGTCAGGGTCTTCAAGTGCAATGTCTAAAGTTGTGGTGAATAGCAGAAAAGAATGACAGATGAACACAGTATTCCTTTCCAAGAGGCCAACCAGACACACATCTGAGAAAGAAGAAAGTTTGCAGCTTTGGATGGTGGCAGCATCTTAAGACTGACCCAGACTAATCTGGTTTAAGCCCCAAATATGACCTACATTCAAGCAGCAGATAGTGGATCAAATTCGGGGTGACACTTTTTCCCCCNCTTGCTTTATATCCTGGAGCCTTTACAAACCCACCTGTCATCAAGGAGAAAGTACTGCTGACCCTGTCTTGCAGAAATGAAGGGCTGTTTTCGAGGCTAACAAATAAACAAAGACCTGTGCTCCCTCTGCTGGTCCTCCATAGCAATATTGAAGTGGGCAGGANTCATAAACAGTGTCGGCATCTGAAGCAAACACCAGCCAATCCAGAGATACGGAGAACAAATCTTGAACTTGGTTTTAGAAATTCCTCAGAATAAAAACATACTCTCACCAACTTCTGACCAAGGCACCAATTCCAAAATTTAGATATTACAGCAGACATACCCACTGTATGTCAATTGCCAAATTGCTAGCTGTGACCACAAGAGTTATTTTGGGATTCATTTATCAACAAACACAGATTTTAAAGTCCAGACACAATCTTTAGAGCAGCTCCAGGAAAAACAAAACAAAACATCAACAAAAACCCCCAAACAACAACAAAAATACAAACAAACAAACAGAAAACAGTAACAAGGAAACCCCATGCAAGTTCAAACAAGTTTCTTTCCCCCTTTTTGTTCAGTAAGAGCAGCTCCCAAAGGTAAAGATTTACACTATATCCCTTCGGATAATGTCAAACATCAGACTGGATTCTCCAAGTCATTAACATGCAGAAGAATGACCTCATGGTGAACAGATGCACTTGGCTGTGAGCTGCAGTGATTACATCAGTCCCTCCCCAGCACTCGAGGGTGCCCATTCCAGTTAACCCTTTACAGGCCTCTCTGCTGGCTCCCTTCCTTGATAACATGAAAACACAAACTTAGTCCTCTATTCCCACANCTGTGTGGGTTAAGTGAAGACAAATATGCATGCATAAAACATATAGATGTTAATATCGGCTATCTTTTAGATTATTTATTGCTTCTCAATAAGGGAAGGGATCACAAGGCAAGCCACAGGCAGGGCTACGNGAAAAAGCCGTCCAAATACCTTTCATACAGAGTATTATTAATTCAAGCAATAGATTCAACAGANACAAGGGGCTGCTTTAAAATAGCATTTCTGATTGGGAGATGAATCCTCTTTTAAAAGCCCATGACAGAAGTTGAACTCATATATTAGACCCGTGTCCCTATTCAGACCTCATGGTACATCATAGACAGAAGTGCATACATTTGGGTGCTCTGGCCCCCAGGGCTCCGTGGTTAGGGAGTGTGAGAGGCACAGACATTTCCCATCAGTAGTGTCTCTGGCTAGGCTCACCTGGCACATTTCCTTCTCTCTAGAGGTGGGGCTGTGTGCTGCCTTCTGGATGTGCTATACTATACAGTTCAGGTGTCTTCCTGAAAGAAAAAGCCCCTTGTTGGGAGGACACAAACAAAGCCTAGGAAAATCTGTGCATATGTATATAAGGAGCCCAAGGCCCTGCTTTGATGACATTGATGGCCACAGAGAGTCTGACTAGGCCCTGTGTGCACTGTGGGAGCTTAAGCAGTTCAGGGTCAATTTTTCCAGTTGGTTTGTTGCTTGGAAGAGCAGGCTTCACCTCAGTCTCGAAGTGTAAGTTGGCTGGGCTGGGCTCATCTGGGTTTGACTGTGCTTGTCCCAAGAAAATAAAAAGCACTGTGAATAAGTGAAAATTGTTCTCCTCTGTGAAAGCAGAAGCAGGGGTAGGGATTCTGCAGAAGTCAAGTCTGCACATAAGCCAGGAAGAATACAGCTCTGAGAAAGTGCCTGTGCATTGGGCTAATGAATCCCATCCTCACTATACTGTCCCCCCACAACACTGTAGTTCAGATAGACTTTATTTCAGTTCTTTCCTAATCACTGGGAAGGGCACATAGAAGCTGTGAACTCCGTGAAATGTGAGGCTGATGTCGATCTGAAAAAAGGACGAACCACATTTGTTTTGGTGTCTATATTTGGTTTCTTGCTCCATAAAAAGTTCTAATACCTGTCCTGACAAGCTGTCAGAAATTTTATTAAGTAATTTTTTAAAGACATTCTCCAAAAAACCTATTAACCACCCTTCCCCAAGTGGTCACACAAACCCAAATGCTCCTACAGTCTCACTTAAGCTGTTACCTAGGAACTGAATCTGAACTGGTTTGAATAACTGTGAACTTGATTTATACAGAGGGTAAAATATACACAGAAAATAACACCTATCATTGTTTCAGTAACATCAATAATCGTCAGCCTTAAAAAATAAAAGAAATTTAAATATTTAGTTATTATTTCATATTTTTCTTTTAATTTTAAGAAATGAAATATTTTCTTAAAAGTTAAAGACAAAAACAAAAGCCTGCACTGAAAAACCAAGTCCCAGTGCCTGGAAAGGATGAGAAGAGTCTGAACAGAGCTCTGAAGCACTAGCGTGCTGTGGAGTCCTCATGTTTTTTTCACTGAAAAATTAGACACAATTTGAAACCTCTAGCCAGACTGGGTATGAAATCTTCATTTCCCTTAAAACAGATTTTTTTTGTCTTAGATAGAATGCTGGCAGAGTGTATAAAAGAATTCAATTCACAGCTGTCCTACTTTTTTAGTGTAAGAAACACTAATCAAAGCTTTAAGTTATAAGCTTTTCTCGTGTCGCTCAGTACCCCAGTTCAACAAAGATCAATAGAGGCCATCCCTGTGTTTCTCTCGCCTCACCAGGAAGCAGAGGCGTGATTATGTAAATGGAGCTCTGCACCTCGGCCAGCTTGCTTATCTCCCAAGCCTTCTGCCTGCTGCTCCTGGCTCCCCATGCAAGTGCCTGCCTCTCTCTCTTATCTCCCAACAAAGCTCCAAGAGGCACAGACTGAAGCCAGCGATGTTAAACAATGCCGCATGGCTGATTTTATTTGTAAGTGATTTATTTCACTGAATTTGATTTTTTTTCACTTTGTGTGTAAGATATTTGTTAACAAGTCAGCACAGGAGAAGCAAGGCTGTGTTCAGAAGCAATTAGCACGGGCTGGAAATCTATTAAGCATCCTTATAGCTATGCTGACCAGGGAAGGTGAAGGAAGCCCCTCACTGAGAATTTCAACATATCCCACTTACTCTCTGATAGGCAATTAATCTATAACAACATGCAGAAATTTACAAGTAATAATTTTATTCTTTGACAAAAAAGCCATAATAATCATATCAACAATTTTAGTGGCAGTACATATTTTTTCAAATGGATAGTATTCTATAAAGATAATAATAATAAAAAAAAACAAGGAAATCCATGGAGAACGCTGCACTTCCACTGGCTTACTAAATGAAAACCATTATAAGCTACGTTCTAAAGGCGCCACACCAGGTGCTGCTCTGGTCGGTGGCTTGTCCGCATGACACCAACCACTCCAGAGAGCAGCGTGCACGCGGCACTCTGTAATGATGGGCCTGGGGACACTGTCCTTCCATGTCTCCGGCATTAATCCCTGACCCTCGTATCTCAGCAGCATAATCCCCATTTAGCATTAGTAGCAACGGCTTCAACTGTGAGAACTCTTTTTTTGATAAGTACGCAGTGATTTGGGCATCGCTTTTAAACAACATATTCCCAGCTCAGCAAGAAACCCACACTCCTGAATGAACCGGAGCACATTATTGAGAAAAAGTTCATTAACCTTGCTAGATTCGAGGGTTAACAGGATAGCTGAAGAAAGGAACACAGCGAACAGCTCGGATACAAAACAAATTAAAATGAATGTCATCATTCCTTTTGAAATTCATTAGTTGATTCAGAGGGTGAATGTTCTTCTTAAATTTGCAAGCATTTATCTGTGAAAAACAGGTGTACATCTGCTACTCAAACGCATCGCAAGCGGGAGGGAGGAGAATAATATAGACACTCACCCGTTCCACTGAGAGAGTAGCTGGGAGAGGGAGAAAAGACTTGAGCTGCGAAATCCTCAAATGTCATGACTTCCCGGTGGTTCTGAATTATTGCTTCCAGATACAGAGCCCGCTCTTCGTAGCTGCAGTAATTGGTTAAGGAGGCAAACGCACGTGCAAATGGCACGCGGAGCGACTGGCAATTTGTTCTAAATGCAGTTAGTTACTAGGCTTTCCCCGTCCTGTGTGAAAATGCATCTTGGAAACTCTAGCTTTTTGCCAGAAAGTTAGATACTTGTCACACATAATAATGAGACGCTAGTTTTAAGGCTTAGATTTCTTTCGGTCTTCAATTATATCCAACAGTAATATCATTAAAAAATATGCGCACCAAAAGTTACAGAATTATACCAAGGCACTATATTATCTCTAAGGCTGACTTAAACAAAACAAGAGAGGTGGGTGACTGTAACAACACTGCAATGGCATGGTGTGGCAGCCAGCCTTCATCTTCACTCCTGATCTGGGTCAATGAGAATTCTCAGTCTAACAACACAGGGAACTATACTTCAAGTAAGAGCTGGTTCTATGGTGGTGACCACTTTCAACAAAAGTAAGAAAAGGCAAGTTATTGGAAAGAGAAGGCCAGGAGTTATATTCTGCAAGGGCTCAGAGCCTCAGACCGGGGTAAGTGATGAGCATTAGAAAATAAGAATGGATATGGAGGATGTGTAGCAAATGGTGTACAGTGCAATGGTAAAAAAAAGAAAGAGAGAAACCATTGCCTTCTAATTAAAGCTGCAGCCTGGAACACACAACATTCAAATGTGTAATCAAAAACCAGTCACCAATAAAACTTACAAGCGGAACAGGCCGAAGCAACTTTCCAGCTGCCTTAATAGGACCCCCGCCTGTGGCAGCCTTTCACAGGGCAGAAAGCAAATCTTCCCCTTTGTGTGAGCTTCTGTTTCCTCTGAAGGTGAATCATGCACTCCCAATAACAGGGAACGTCAGAACGGTCTGACAGTGAATGGAGGCGCTGCCCATAAAACTTTAGGAATTAACACTCAGGGAAGCTGGCATGATGTCTCATTTTCCCCTTCTTCATTATTGATGCAAAAGTTAAAGGAGGTATTTTGATTATTTTGAAAATTGTGCCATTTCTTCATGAACACAAAACCCAGGGAATGTAGATCCCCATTGGTTAGTTATCTGGGGATGCAAAGAAGAAACATGATTCTGTATATCTCACAATGTATATAACATTCTGTAGATCTTAAAACAATCTTTTCAAGATGCCCACTTGGAAAATATAAGTTGGGAACAATTACACCCTTCCAAGTAGATTCTCTACAACTTGTTTTAAAACTGGAGACACTCTTTTATTTTCTTCTGCAAGGTCTTGACACTGATTTCTGGATGTAGGCTCTCTCTTTCCGTATCTTCAGGGAACGGTGTCACACGGTGAGGGGACCAGTCATTCTGGAGCAGTGCTGAGTCACCTAGTTGACACACGTGACTATCAAAATTGAAATGTTCATTAACTGAAATGCAAAAGACAACTACATTTCTCTGTTCCACTCCATCTATTTCAAGCATTCAATAGTCACAAGAGCTGNGGGTTACTAAGTCAAGCTGCAGATACAGGACCTGTGCACCCTGTAGACAGTAATATCGGGATCTGCTTCNTGCTAGAATTTTCCTTTAAGTTTGCTCTGCACAACTCTTTGTTGAAGAAAATGTATTGGAAGCTTTCAGGAGTGGCCCCTCTGAAGATTTATGATTTTTTTCTATGGATGGTCACAACAGCCCCAGGCCTGGGCAGCATGCTCGAGAGCTGGCTCCTGGGCTGTGGGCTGAACTCCTGGTGACTTGCCTTAATGAACAGGCTGCCAAACTTCCTCAGCGAGAGGCGCCTGCTCAGGCCCAATTCTAGAGGGACCCACTAATGCCATTCACGTCTCATTATGAGCATGCTCATTCTGCACAGCACTTGGCTGTCACCACAGAGCGGCCCTCCGTGTATGGCCCCAGCGAGCCGCTGGTCCGGGGAACAGCAGGACGTTAGGCCTGAGTGGCCGTCTGGCGAACAGGCCCTCTCACACTAAGCTGGCACGTGCTGGCCCAGCAGGGGCTGAGCCAGGCGTGACAAATTACTCAAAGAGCTGAGCTAAACTTATGGCTGACAACCACCTGAGCCTTCAGACTGCTGTGGCCCACTGTCAACGTTCAATTCATGCTCCCCCCTTTCAGTACAGTCTGCTTGTGGGCCTGGGTTAGAGCAGACATGTCCCTCTAAAGACCTGTCACATTCTGCCTAGTATCTTCCTGCTGTTTCCTGAAAGGTCCCACTGTGTCCAACACATCCCCATACAGAGCTGGGAACAATGGTGAACAACACAGAAATGTATATTTCCTTTGCTAGATTCTCCATGGAAGACTTATCTGGAAAGTAATCTTGTTAATCAAACTCACAATCAAACCTACAGAAGGACTGCTGCACAAAGATCCCAGGTGGCTGTCCATCACCCACATCCTGAGTGACATCATCCAACTGTCAAGAGGCTGGTCCCTATCATGACAGAGATCTGGGCTCTTAGGAGGAGGTCCAGGACTGCACTCACTGGGGGTGGTCAGCAAGTTTTGGGATTCTCCCACTCTGTGAGTGTTTATGGTCTGCTCCTGTATCACAGAGCTACAGACAACAGAGAGAACCAAATGCTTCCAGAATTGGATACTGAAGGAGGAAATGATCCTTCACAGAAGGTTCCCAGTCTTGCTCTTCAGGTCACAAGTCACATACACTCTCCATGCCCCTCTCAGCAGTGTTAACTGGCATTAAACTGGGTGTTGTCATTTAGACAAACATCTATCNGGGTTTGGGTAAGACTAAGAGACAGCAAATGCAGCTCACTTGGATCCAAGCCAGAGCATGTTAAACACCATAACAAAAAGAAAGCAAATATGACCCAGCTCAGACAGTGCTTTGAACAGTCAAGAACACATGAATGCCCCAAATCATTTGTTTAGTAGTCTTAGCAAAAATCAGCCCTGGTTTGTTTATTTATTTGTGTGTGGTGTATGTATGCATACCTGTAGATGTGTACATGAGTATGTGATGGTACATGCATGCATAAGATTACATGAACCTATCTGTGGAGAGCAGAGATCTTGTCTTGATTGCTCTTAATATTAATTTCTGAGACCTAAAACTTGCTACTTTGGCTACATTGACAGGCCAGTGAGCCCTCAGATCTGTTTGTCTCTGTGTCCCCATCATACACTGGGATTACAGAACTATGCTGCTGTGTCCAGCTTTTAGGTGGGTATTGGGGGATCTGAACTCACGTCCTCATGTTTACCCTGAGGATCAGATCCAATACTGAATGTATTGGAACTATGAGCAAGGGTGAATTGGAGCAATACTGTCTGACACTTATTATCCTCAGAGCCTCAGGAAAAAAGAAAAAGAAAAAAAAACATTAACAGTAGACATCAAATTGACTGCAAGACCCTCCTCAGGCATATGCATGTGGCTGATGAGGCACTGAGCCATAAATCCGACATCCATTTTAATACTAAGCACTGTTCTTTGCTCTCCTAAAAGTACTCCAACAAACACAAAAATTTTAATTCTGTTTTAAGTAACTACCTCACTAATATAATAAAAATACTTTCAAAGGAGCAGTTTTCTCCTTGATCACTCAACTCAGAGAACTTTCAAATTACTAAGCAGAAACTCATNTTGTATTTGTNTACTCCCCCTCTCTGTCAGTGAGGTCTTACTATGTAGCCTAGCTTGGCCTGGAATCCACCATCCTCCTGCCTCTGCTTGCCAACTGCTGGGACTACAGCTGCTATGCCTGACCATATTTGAGCATCCTTCACAAACTACTCCTACTATTTTACATACAAATTTCATGAGTTATTAATACTCCACTGGGATGTCTCCAGCAGTTATAATCAATACACCTTGCAGACTCTGCTGGGAATCCAACCCTAAGCTTCCAATTTTAGTCAGATTATTATTTGATATTTTAGAAGGAAGAAAGGTGCTTGCTTCTGGTGAGAGGCCTAGGTTTTGGTTCTGGCCCTTTTCCACCAAAGATGGGTGACAGAGATAAGCTGCTCCAACTTGCAGCTTCAGTTGTTTTAGAGGTAAAATAGGGATGTGAGTGGATTCATGGACTCCTACCTAGGAACCCTCTGCCCAGGATTCCCATGGAAAAGAGGCATGGTAAATATGCATGGCCTGTTCTTGCTCCCTCAGTGTGGGCTCATAGGTTCTGTTCAAGGAACATTGCAGTGGGTGAGCTGGGAGGACCCCTGGTTAGGCTTTGCAGCAACCAAACTACACTACTGATAGGAAAATGTCAAGTGCTTTCTTACCCCCCTATGCTGGGATGAGAATCTAGAGTTTCTAACTTTCACTGCTCTCTGTGAAGANCATGAATTCCA
This sequence comes from Neotoma lepida, assembly GCA_001675575.1. Classification (NCBI taxonomy): domain Eukaryota; kingdom Metazoa; phylum Chordata; class Mammalia; order Rodentia; family Cricetidae; genus Neotoma; species Neotoma lepida. The sequence continues at coordinate 30,981 of LZPO01117751.1, forward strand.
GAATACATGGGTCAAGTTTAGGATCTCATGCAAAGTTGGGAAACTCCCAATGAGGACAAACCACCGGACTTAAATATGTGTGGGCTACAAAAACCAATCTGCAATGTAAACCTGGCTACACATGTTTAAGCTGACTCTACACAGGCCATGCTGACTGCAAGGAATACAGAAAACCAACAATTCTCCCATTTTACTCTCCCTCTTTGCTCTTTCTCCCTCCTCTCTCTCCCCTTCTCCCCTTACGCAGGTTCTGTGATGGTTGACTGTTGAGCATCTCAACTGGAGTTTGGAAAAGGCATTCTGCAGGTTGCATTTTTTTTTATCATTGGAACCTGTGTTACTCAGCCTTTCTCTACACTCTCCAAGTGTGGACACGATATTCAGACCAGCCTCAGGGGAAGGCTGCCTCCTGATATTGGGGTGTGTGTCATACCAGTCACTTCATGTCCCTGTCCTGAAATTTCCTAACACTTATAGCAATTTATTAGTGACACAAATAAGCTCAAAGCTAGCTATATTTGAGGCCACCAGCCTCTGACACTCCAGTGGCCATCTGCAAAGGAGAGGAAGTCATGTTTCAGAATGTCAGAAAGGTATCATGCTCCTCTGAAGAATCCTGTCCCAGTGCTGACACTGTTCCAACCCCTTAGTCTATGGGGGTCATCACCATCCCATCTCACAGCTAGGTCCCATGTTAGCTTTCTGGGGTTACTGAAAAAGACCACAAAGTGGAGGCTTACAGATTTCCTCTCTTACTAGTTCTGGAAGGCCAGAGCCCCAAATCAGCAGAGCTGTACTCCCCTCAGGGGCTCTGAGAAATTCTGTTCTCCTTCCTTCAGATCCAGGAAGATGTTTACACTTTTGCTTGTATGGGCATGTGACTTCCTCTTCTTTGTCTGTCAGCAAGACACTTGTCATTGGATTTAGTACCCACCTGGAGAACCCAGGAGAATCCCTCATCTTAAGACCTTAACTCACTAATAGGTTCCAGTGATCCTGATGCCACTCTGTGTTCAGCCTTATATCACAGCTGCTGCTTCTAAGTCCTCTATCCAATGCTTACTGAGTAGATAAATGACTGTCTAGGACCTGTGCCCATTGCTTTGAGCTGTGATGCAATACATATAGTCTAGGCAAAGATGGTTTGTGGGGAGGCTATAGTTTTCAATTTGAAGTATAGTTTTGCATTAGTCACACAAAGAGCTACTGTTCGCCACCAAGCTGCGAGGAGAGGCAGATGCATGAACACAATGGGTGGAGACACCACAACACACGATAGCCACCACAGACTTAGTGTCCAGAATCTCAAAATAAATAAATAAATAAAAATTACAAAACCATGAAGAAAGACAAATTATGCACTAGAAAAATCAATAAAAGTCAGGTGTTTGGCCATCAAGGTGCCAGATATCATTAATGTCCGGCATTATAAACACAATAGGATATTGTTTTATATATACCAGATTGATAAAGAATAAAACATAGAACAATGCCAAACAGCAGCAAACACACAGGTCACAGAACTCTCAGAATCCGCAGTGTGAGGCAGCTGTCCTGATCTCTTGTGAAGAGAGTCTGACATCACTATCTAGGTAAAGACAGTAAGAGACATTTTGACTACTTAGCATATGAATTCATGCACATGTATGCTTGCCTAGGAAAGCTCGCAGCATCCTGAGATGACACGAGAAAGAATCTATTTCCAACTTCCCTAAGAAACACAGTCACATAGTNGACTATTAAACGGCAGTGAACATGGACGAACTACAGGTATGTACATTAGTATGACTGAAACGTGAAACAATGTTCAGCCAAAAGCACAATGCTGAGCAGCATATGCTACACAATTCTATTAGATACATTTGAAAGACAAGAGAAGTGAAGAGTACTGCCAAGGGCTATGCACATATGCATACCACCAGCACCGCAAAGAGCAAGAGTACCATGACCAGGAATCATCATCATGGGTAGGGAGGAAGCACACAGTGGGTCTCATATGCACTAGTCAGTACAGATGGGGAGCCAGTTCAGTGGCATGTTTTAGTATTACATTGACCTACAGAAATAGTATGTATTTTCTAGCATCCATAAATATTTCAAAATAAAAGTGAGCAGCCTGGTGGAAATGGAAGGCAGGAGCTATCTTTCTTTATGCACTGATGGAGCAAGGTAAGTTTTTTTATGCTGGGAGTTGCTGAGAAAGGCACACATCTGGGTGTTAGTGGGGACAGTGACTTAAAGAAAGCAGAGAAGAGATGTGCTGTGTTTAGGGCTCTGCTTGCATGAACAGAGCAGCGTGGCTCTGTTCTCTGTTCAGAGCTCAACACTCAGAAAGTCATGGGTGATGCTGGGAGATGGGAATCAAAGAGCTCAGGTCAAGGATGGATAAGAA
>LZPO01117751.1:33752-45425 GCA_001675575.1 Neotoma lepida
ACTACCCAATTCTCACCAGACAGAACACTGTTTGAAAGACACATTTGTACAATAAGGCAAATGTCCTTACTGTAGTGTCAGGAAGGAAAGAGGTGCAGAACAGGTCAGGGATGTCTCTGAAGAGGCGGTAGGAAACAGCTAGCAGAGTGCAGGGCGGGTGACTGGAATCAAGAGTGGGAAGAGTATGGCAGAAAGCACAGGTGAGGAGGGGACGACTCTGGGGCTGAGTGGTTTGAGGGAAGAAAGCAAGGTGGTCTCATTTCAGTGTTTAGTGGCCCTTGGGAGAGGTGCATCCTTATGTTCAACCTGTGGGCTGTGCAAGAGGTTCAAAGATTCACTTTNTCTTTGCACATCTCAGGAAGCAGGTGATACTTTTGGGGGCACTTGGCATACATACATTTGAGTGAAGGTGAAAAAGCAGGAAAGGTGGGAGATGTTGGGGACAGAAGAGCCTGACAGAGGTCAAGGGGATCACAGTTAGGATCAGAGGCCCTGANGTGATGCACTTCCAATCCTTGACACTTCTGGGTACCTGCCAGGTGGGTTCAGGTGGCCCTGCCTCACTCTAAATAAATGGATGAAATTCCACAATGACCAGGATGGGAGCAGATGCAGTTATACTCTGAAGCCATACGTCCTTTCCATGGAGATTCTGTTTGTCTTTCAGTAGAATGCAAATTTCAATGCTAGGACTATTTAAGATTGCAAATACATGAATCATTCAATGTAAATGTCACAGCCTGGTGACATGAAGAGGAGACTTGACTGAATAATGCAGTCGCCTGAAGTGGATACTCTGGAAGAGGAAATGGAACACATGGAGGTATAAGATATTAGATTAGGTCTCCAGCCCTAATGATACACTCTTGGAGGGGGTTAATCCGCTACTGCTCAAAAAGAAGAAAACACCCATATAACTAAGTTTAAGAGTAATTCTGAGGAAATGATAAGAACAAATGGAAATGGGGGNAAAGCAAATTTTCCTTGGGCTATTAAATTAGACTTTTGGAGGCGGTCTGCTCTCATATCCCAAGGCCATCAGCAAAGGAACTGAAAGCTTCCTCTCAGGATCTGAGACACTCCAAGAGGGCCATGGATTTGGTCCATATTTTTATTAGAAGCGGTCAGGTCTGCTCTTCCCTGGGGACTGACTGGAGAGGAACACATCTTTAATCACAGCCTTTTAACCGTATCTGTCCTCTCTACTTCTGCAGGAGCACATTTCCTTCAACAAGTGAGAAAATGCCCTGTGATACCATCAATCAGAATCTCACAGTAGTAAAACTATGACTGACAAGAAAATTAGTCATTCAGAGAATTTCAGGTCTTGAGAAAGTGCTGTCAAATTGGGGAAGAAGTGACTCCACAGGCTCCTTGGCTGATGAAACCCACTGGAGAAGTAAGGGATAGGCTGGAATGATTGACATCTGAGAGTTCTGGGTGTTCNTGCCAATGGCTGATTCCTGGGAGGGAGGAGTCAGCGTCACTTGGATGGTTTCTCTTTCATGGGTTTCACTCATCCCAAAGATCTACAGTAGAAGCTAAAAGTGTACTCTTGACCTTAATCACAGCAATGGCCACTGGGACCTTTTGTTGGCATTTCATATTCATGAAGTGTTAACTAAGTGGAAAACAATTAGAAATGTACAACTATCTGAAAATGCCTTGACTCCCATTTGTGGCAAAGCCTAAAAAAAAGGAGATGATTAAATAGGAATACATGTGGACTTTTAGCTCTACCATCAGCCTGTTAAGTGAAAAATTATTAAATAAAATACACTCTAAGTATTATTTAGTACAAGGTAATTTAACTGAATTATTTAATAATTATTCAACAAAAACTCTGATCTTGAGGACTAAAAGCCATTTCCATTTAGCCTGCAAATAAGTTTATATCTAGGTTGAGTCTAAGAATAAAATGAACGCTAGGTGAAGTGGAACTTGTCTGGAGCACACAGGAGGCTGAGGCAGGAGGACGAAAGTTCAAGACCAGCCTGGGCCATAGAGTGAATTTGAGCTGCTGCCTATGAATGGCCCTTAGACACTACAGAAATCATTCTCATGATACCGAGTTCTCCACAGACTTTATTGACTTTCATTTCTGAAAGCAACTTTAGAGAAATGGCTACTTTTGGGGAATGTTTATAAAATTTTAGATTTAGATAAAGTAGTTTCTTCCTTCTATGCATTTAAAAATAATGAAGGTGGGAGCTGGAAAGATGACTCAGTGGTTACCCAGCACCTACGTAGTGGCTCACAACTATCTGCAGCTCCACTTCCAGGGCATCCATTATCTTCTTCTCCCCTCTGTAGGCACCAGGCACACATGTGGTACACAGACATATGTATATGCAGACAAACACCCATACNCATAAATAATAACAACATCAATAATAAAGCTAGGTGTGTCTGGATAGACAAAATAATTTTTCTATAGTTTTATAAAATAATTCTAATGGATGAGTTTTCTGGGAGAACATTCATGTTAATACTGAATTAACAGATGATAAGAATAAATTCCAAGAAAAGTTAGGGGTTTACCAAATAATAGTAACTTAACAAATGAGGTGGTACCCCTGTGAAGGTTGCCAAGTGACCTTCCTAGCCTACTCAGTGCAGGGCTGAGTGCAGGGGTGTCGTAACACCTGACAGATGAACCTAAAACCAAAACACACCACAGAGTTACCAGAGCAAGACAGTAACACCGTAGTTGTTGAAACCCAGCTGGAAATCTGGGGGAATTCTCATCACAGACGTCCTCAGTGTTTCAAAGCAGCAAACAGCTGCTACGTGATATTAAAGGAACTGATGCTATCCAAAACAGAACGTGTGGGAAATGTCCACTATGGCAGGAGCCACACTGGGCAGAGAGGAGAACACAGAGTACATCTTCACCTACAGNCCTAGGACCAGCTACTCTGCTGTGGCCATAGCTGGCTTGATAACAAAGATCTGCCCTGGGCAAGGCCAAAATGCCAGAGGAGGTTGGGATGGCATCTCACTGTGTTGGGAAAGTGGTTTGGGGAAGCTAGAAGGGAAAGCTCTTCCTTTACATCTTTGACATTTGATTCAAGGTGCGTGGAGGGGGTGGGGGGTCAGGGGAGGATGACCAGCAAATATAAGTGAGCTACTCAAATATTTTGATAGGAATTTTGAAGCGGAGGGGACACTGAGGATGAACTCAGAGTCTTGCACAATACAGGCAAAGGCACTACCACTAACCCACACCACAGCTTCTGTGGTAGAAAATGGGATGCTTTGTTCTTGAGCTTGGTCACAAAAATTCCCAGGGGCTGCTGGAATGGTGTTGGTTTCACAATAGACTCATGCTATGCCACACTGTCTGCTGATCTTGGCTGGAGGCTGTGCAGGAGTTCATTTAAACAGAGTGTGACCTGAAAAATGAATATTGTGAGTGGAGTAGATGTTCTCCTGGTGCCTCTGGAGGAGACACCAAGTGTTTGCTAATTCCCAGGTGAAGTTCCCTGCCCTGAAGACTTTGATAGGTGGTCGTGCACTCCTGTGACACTTCTGTTTGGTGCTGAGGAAGGGAAGTTCTCTGCCTCAATTTTAAAGGAATTCTAGAAAGAAATTACAAGGCAGCGTCCAGCACAAAGCTCAGGTGCAGTTGATGGAGTATTCTGGAGACAAATGAGCAGTGGACAGGATTCTTTCTCCTCTTTATTTTCTCCTTCCTTCTTCTCCTGCTTCTGTGCAGAGGATGGAACCAAGGGCCCATCCTCTTGTATGGGGCAAGTACTCTCCTACTGAGTGACACNCTTCTCTGAAAGGAAATATATTTTCAGGGTGCTCTATAGTAACCCACTCCAATGGGAAAAGGTCCTGCTTTCTTAGCCCTGCAGTTTAAGTGTGTGTCTCTGGCATGAGTCATGCTACAGTCTGAGCACCAGTGAGGCCCTGGTAGGGTACCTCAGCTGGTGTTGCACTAGTACCAGCTGGAATGATCTAGTGCTTTGCCTGCCTGAGTGTGTCTGATAGGCTCTATCTCATTTATTCCTAACCATACCATCCTTTCTTGTAGCCGTATTCTCGGGATCTTTTCATGGAGGAGACTGAAGGCCAAAAGTGGGGTGTTTTTCCCAGACCTCTCAGAAACAATCAGGAGCTTGCCTTTCTAGCCCAGTTCTCAGTCATGGCCTGCCTCTTGAGCTCAGAATGCTCCTTTACGTGAAAAGAGCAGTGACATCACTGCTGACAGGGCCCCGTCCACACAGCCATTTACAAAATGGATATACGGAGGAAATAGATGTCCTTTTCTCACCTCTCCCATTCGGAGGAGAAATGAACACAAAGTAAAGCAGCTGACTGTGTTTCAGTGTTAGAGCAGGCACTGCACACTTGCATGTGGCTCTCTTTGCAGGGTGGGAACTTCTGCAGCAGGGCAGTGCAGCAGGGCAGTGCAGCAGGGCAGTGCACCAGGCCTTCCATGGCACAGAATCACACAAACTTCCTCTCACTCACTCTCTTCTTCCTTAAGAGTCCTCCTGCCTGGCTCGACCATGTTTAGTCATTTTGCTGGACCCTAGGCCTGGCATCCCTCACCCTGCATGCCAACCACCCACAGGCTGTCAGGTACAAGAAAGCAATTTTCTGAGTGAACTCTAAGTAGACCTGGTTTAAGATGGGCTGTAGAGAGAGGCAAGGTGGTTGTTCAATTGTTCATGTCTTTTGTAACCCAAAGACGGTGTCACCAGGTGTGGAGTAGATACTTGGACCACACACTTGTTCAGCATTTCCCCTCATTTCAGTCATGGCTTCTGAGTGCCTAAACATTTGAACTTTTCCTGAGTCATCCAGAGGGCAATACAGAAATGAGGTTGGCCAACAGAAACAAAAGTCAAAAAGAAATTCTCTCCTGATGCCATATGCTTTAAGAAGGATGTGTTAGATAAAAAAAAAAAAAAAAAAAAAAAGACAGGTGATTACATCTTGGGTTCTATGTCATTATATTCTGGGTTTAGTCTACTTTGCACTTTGATGGAAATTGTGTTTTTACATTTTGTTTGTCAAATTCTCTGTCCAAAGTCCCATCCATCCTGACAAAAATATACTCTTAAAATATAATAGAAATGGCCCTGACCCCTGCTAAAGTCCCAATTCTCACTGTTCCCTGGGACTTTCCACTTAAGCCTCATAGAGTCATTTGATATCATCTTCGTGACTAAAAATGTGACCGCAATATTATTACTTTAAATTATAATCAAATCATTCTCTTGCAGATTAAGACACTTACTCTTAGAAAAATAGCCAAATCAAATTAGGTGTGTCTTTTCTGGATAGATCAAAAGAGGCTCCATTAAATCAGCAGTTTTATATTAATGGCATGAGACATGGCCTAGATGAGCAAAATACCCTTTGGAGCCATTCTGTACTCATTCCCCACAGTTCACACAGAAAGTAGGACTGTATACCAAGTCCCTGGGCCAGGAAGCCACACAGGCACCCACCCTGGCAGCTCGTCCCAGGCACAAATCCTCAACTTTATTCATTCATTCTTCAAGTTGTTGTGCCTGTGCACCTACACATCCATCCATCTGATATTTATTCAGTGCTTCCTGTATATCCCGTATTTTTTCCTGAGATGTGAGGAAAGCATTTCCTTGTTCCTCAACCCTCCTCTCAGTCCTGGCTCTTATAATCCCCAACTTTCACAACAAAAATTATAGTATTTTTGAGCATTCTAAAGCACATTATGGGGAGATTACCTTATAATTGTTCTGAGTCTTGTTCAGGGTGATATCTAACATAGACTAAATAAGACATAATATTTATAAAATAATAAGTGGTGGCACAATGTTCTACCATCTATGAAGCCCTTTTGGAGTCATGAATCTATCGGACATTTCTGAAAACCTCAAACTACAGAAAAGAAAAAAATAGAATTCAAACAATCCTGAGCTCACTCCACGAATAATGATCAGAGCTCAAACTTGAGCCTAGGCAAATTCAGTGGGCAGATGCTGGGTGGATGGTTGGCCCTTGGCCCCAGCTGATGGCCATTGGGCAAGCAGCTTGCTCCAAAGAACTCTCCAAGTCCGGCCTATTCTTTCCATTGTGCTTTCTCATTTCATCTTTCAAGTTTCTTTTAGTTGGGAAATTTGCAATGTGCAAAGGTAAGTTAATTCTCCAACTGTGATGTTTGATACTGACAAGGGAAGAGAATACATAGATTATCNCCCTCTCTCCTCTAGAACCAAAGTAGCACAAAGTAAATTGGCAATTTTTACAGCTATTTTGGCATAAATGGTGACTTCCTAGCTGAATTATTAGTTGCATGATTGTCAGGAGAAGCTGGCATTTACAGTAATAAACTATATTAATTCAATGCTTTCCTTCATGTATCAATGTTTAGGAAATTTAATGTGCTCATTAAAGATAAAGTTAGCTTGCTTATTTCTGGTCACATTTTGAAGAAAACTAGAATTCGACAGTTTTATTAATTGATTATTTTGGTGGACATCTTCAGTGAAAATGATTTAGGACCATCAGATATGGGTTATTAATCTCAACACCTACAGCGCCAGAGAACAACAGAGGTTTCCCTTGCAAGATCCACTTGGCTTCTGAGCCCCAGTGAAATGCTGAGCACTATTAGGAATGGACTGGCATCCTACAGCTGCTGTCTTCTGGGGTGACAGGGCTTCTAGCAAATGATTATTTTTATTCAGGTACTACTTGGTTTCATTAAAATACAGTGAGGAGGGCACAATCATTTGTGCAATCTCTCTGAGCAAATGAACTAAAAATTCAGGCTAAGAGTCCACATGCCATTGTAAAGCGCATGGTCAAAGTCAAAACCAGATTCCAGACACAGGCCTATACCAGCTTCTAAGTACAGTATCGTGTCAACAGAGCACTGCCACCTCACTAGGTCATGCTTTAGGAACCCCCCTCCCCCAACTGCCAGTACTGTAACAATCAGCACATAGTTGGGTATAGTAGGAGTCAGGACCTAGAGGAGGGCTGTGAAGCAGGAGTGGTTGTTGAACTCTGTGGTATTCCAGGTTAATTGGCAGAACTGAACAGGAAAACAACTGGCAAGAGAAAAAAATATGTGCTGGGAGCCTCAGCACAACACAGCAGAGGATAGGGGGCCAGGCCTTGGGCCCAGAATCGCTGGCCCTAACGAGGAAGAGGTGGAAGNTCTTCCCTTGATGGAAAGCAGCACATCAATTCCCTGCCTCAGCCCTAATACTTCCTCTAACAGGTGAGAAAGATTGCAGGGCAAATGCCTTGTCAACTAAATGTGGAACACAAGAGCAAAGGACAAGACACCTTTTGAGCTGTGGAAGCCTGAGTCCCACCTCTGGCAGACTCTAAACTGATCAAGCATGCTGGGGACTTACTTGTTAGACTAATGTTTCTAACTGTCCTCACCCACCTCTGACGAAACTTAGAAATGTTACTTTGGAAATCCCCTTTGTATTCCTCCACTGCCCTCCAGACTTCCCCACAGCCATGCTGACAGCACAGAGGGTTCTCACTGTTCTCCCTAAACATCCCATATGCAGGTCACTGGAGATACTCAGTCCAGAACACATGCTATTTGGACCCCAGGGGTCAAGGAGACCACGTGAATGATTTCTCACTCAAGGATGATTAGACTTGGGTTCATGGAGAATATAAAAGACATGTCACTCACTGTATCTACCTCCTCCCAGCCTGTAGCTGATAGAGGTTGCCTTGCTGTTGACAAACAGGCCGAGTCCTGAGAGCTGGCTACAGCATTTGGTGTGATTAGGGGATGTGGTTCTGAGACTGAATGAACTCTATACATGCAGGGCAAATGAGATGGAGGAGGCTGGAGGGAAGAACTGGGGAGATAATCTAAGAAGCCATGCTCAAAGAAAGGGGGAACACAGGCTACCTCGGGAAGCCCAGGACCCTGGACCAGCACATATTCAGGAAGCTTGCAGGCTAGACTGGGGAACACAGGTGAAACAGGAAGAAAGGTCTGGCAGCTAGGCACTGAGCTAGAGAACAAGGGAACAGAATATAGTGGAGGGGTCTGCACAGAAAGCCCTAGAAACAGTCTAGTAGCTGCCTCTTGGAGGAGGACAGGATCTTAGCCAGGTAGGGATAATTTCAACAAATAGGTAGAGAAGAGGTAACGAAAACTTAATCATGTGCCTCACTCCATAATTTAAATTATTTTATATNTAAGTTACTATAAAGTTATTCTTGAGATAGAAGGATGAAAAATTTTAAGCGTGGTGACTATAGGTAAGAATAATCTGTGTTTCAAAATTGCCTAAAGAGCAGATTTAAAAAAATGTTCTCATAAGGAACCAGCAAGCATGAATGGGGATGGATATGTTAACTACTTTGATTAACTTTACATTAACCCCACAAGAGGTTATGATTTATCAGTTAAAAAGAAAATTAAAACAGGAGGGATTACAAATTCTAGGCCAGCCTGGGCTATCTAACAATATTAAAAAATAAATAAATGAATAAATAAAATACAAATTATTTTGTGTGTGAGATTCTTGAAGTAAGGGCCTGTTATTGTGTCAGGTAGAGGAGAGAGAGAGAGAGAACATGAACCTTTGGACACAACAGATCTTTCTAGAGCATGCCTATGTTTTGAGTGTTTCCTCTCTTTGAAATCTAAGTAAAAGCTGTGTAGTTAATGAACTATATCTGCTAATTTTTTTGCATAGACTTAATAGGAGCGATAAATGGGTTTCCTACCTTTTAATTTGTGTTACTAATACAAAGTCATTGAAATAATTTCTTTTTCCCCTTCCTNCCTTTTCTGTGCTGTTGAAAATTGAACCTAGGGCCTGTGTATACTAGGGAAATACACATCTTTATTATTATTACTTTTTTTTAAGGTAGTGAGAGAACTCGTAGGGGCTGTGGAAAGAAACACCTTTGAGCAGGAGGGTTCAGAGCTTCTCCCTGTCAGAATTCAGCAGAACAAGCCACTTTCTGTGATGAAGGAACCACTACAGAACATAATACCTGGGTCAATTTTCTACAGAGATGGGTCTGCGAATGTGATTGTCTCACTGTACCTGTTGATTTGAGATGAGTGACTACCAGGGCTTTCCTTTGGTGATTATAATTAGCTGGCTAGTGCCACAAGCCAGGTGATCACCATGGATTAAGTAACTGGTGAAAAGGTCAAAAGCTAGCAATCACCACAACCATGAGCTTTGTGACAATGGNTATCTTTCTACAACAGAGCACAGCACATTTGCACATAAAAATGATTTTTAATAAGGATTTTCTATACAAATAGCAACAATAGGCTGACTTATGAAGTTGAAATATTTTTAGATAGGCGTAACTGTAAATATTCACAAGTTAACATATACAGCATATTTAAGGCAAGCTCTTGCTAATTTATTTTAAAATTAATGTACTCTCTACCAAGTCTATTTAAAGATGTGCACATGGAGGATGTAAAGTGAAATCGCTTGTGAAATGTCTGGGTGTTATTTGGGAATGAAGGCAACAGTCACAAGGACCTTAGACCTGAGGCTTTCTCTGCTCACCGTGTAACAGGCAAGTGATAAAACAGCTTAAAAATACAGTGAGTGTTCACAGAATCTGGGACAAATAAAAAGGATGTATCCCAGTGTGTGTGTGTGTGTGTGTGTGTGTGTGTGTGTGTGTGTGTGTGTGTGTGTGTGTATGCCCTGGCTTGAACTCCTGCAGACAAGAAAAAGGTTAAGTCTATGGGCAGCATTGGTAGACATTTTTGGAAATTTCTTCATCCCCAAATCCCAGAAATATGGTAGCTGATGAAGATTTAAAATGGGGGAATGATTTATTAGGTTGAAGAGAAAACTGCTGGTTTTTGATGTTCAAAATTTAACCTAATATCAGCGAGTCATGGGTTACTTTGAAAAGCCTAGTGGGCCCCAGGCATCTTTCCCTCAGCATCTGTCTAGGGCCACAGCTCCTCTGGCGGGCATTTCTCCTTTGTCTCCCAAGCCCAGGCCACACACTCACCATGGAACAAAACTGCCTCCTTTTAAACACTGCTTTAAAACCCTTCAAATAAAGCCCTACCAGACCTAGAGAACTACCGAAACCTTTGGCACTCCATGTCCCACCTAAAGAACCCCCTGTACAGAGGGGCTCTGCATGGGTTTTCTCAAACAATCCCAGCACTACATCTCAACCCCTATAGCAATACAAGGCAGGAGGGCAAAGCTCTCCTGGCTACAGTGTTACTGATCTATGCCTCTTCCCATGCCATCCTCAATGTAAAGGAAATTAATGGTTGCTGATGAGAGTACCTGAGTGCCATGGCAATAACTGTAAAGAGGTAGTGTCCCTGCCCTGTAGCCGCCTGTCACTGGAATGGCTGAGGGAGTCCTGTTTGTGGCAGGAGTACAGAAGTCTTATGTGCCCCAGGGAGGCAATGCAGGGTGGCCTTGGGGGTTTCNGTGTTTCTACTCTTTGTTAGGCTGAAGGCAGGACTGCAACCAGATAGAAACAGGAAGGAAGCCTTGGCCTTGTGGGGTAACAGGGCTCTTGGGAGGGAGAGGGTCAGACTCAGGTGGGTATGGGTGTGTGTGNGAAGGGGGACTTGTCACTGTTAACTGCCCAACACAACCTGCTTAACACACTCAAGGGCCACACCTGGTCGGATCCTCCGCAACCCTGTGGCCAGGGTACTTACACCCCTGCCCCCCGCCCCCCTACAACTAGGGTCTGCCCCAGAGCAACCTGGCATCAGAGGCCATGCTCCTAGGGTTCAGAGCTGCTGGCAGGACCTTGGTTAGTTCCCCACTCTCTCAAAGTCTGTGGGTGCTTCTAAAATGGATACNTTAACACAATGGTTCATCTATGTTTTATATGCATTTCTTAATGTTAGCTGAATAAATGTTGTCTATTACTAATTTAAATAGAAATATGATTTCTGTTAATGGGGAAATTAAGTAAATGAGGGACAACAGATTACCCTGAGGGTCCAGAAGATCAGTTGGTAAGGTGGGGCACACAGGACTCTATGCATCCCACCTGGCAGTAAATACAGACCAATGCAGAGCCTGGCCAGATCAGTCCTGCATGCTACCACCTGGGCCATGCCATTTTGTCCTGTCCCTCCTTCCTGGTATGTGGGCCTTTGAACCTTGCAGAAGGCATTGAGGGATGGTTCCTTTTACTCACTCATTGCCTCCCTAGTCCTCTGCTNTGACTTGGAGGTTTATGGGAATCCCTCAGAAGGCAGGTCATAATGTGGGGCTCAGAGGTCTCTTAGATGGCTGATGATCAGAATCTGAGGGGCCTGCTAACTTGGGTGGTAAAATGTACAGCTTTACTTCCACTATACTCTCTGAAATGATACATCCCTTTCCATTATAAGTACAGACATCAGACCACAGTGGCAATACTTGTGGCTGTTACCGTGGAAATCACAGACCCTTTCACAGCATATGATGTTGTGACCCACATTTCAAAACACTAATTTTTACTAAAGCCTCAAAACTATAGGAGCAGTGCACAACTCCAGTGGTTGTTATATATAGCTAACTATGTACAGGTGGGTCTGATTCTAAAAAGCATTTCACAAACACATAGATATAAGCTGCTGAGCCCACTTTGTTGTTATGTATATATGGTTTCAAGGCTGAACACTCTTTATTGAACAACCAATCAGGGAGCTCAGCCTAGGAAAGGCTAATTCTTCCT
>LZPO01117752.1:12750-25117 GCA_001675575.1 Neotoma lepida
TGAGTTTCACACTCAAGAGCTTCACAGCTTAGTGTGTGGCTCGTGGACACTGTTTATTTCTCTAGGCTTCAGTTTCTTAGGAGTCTGTCTTCCTTACTAAATTATTGTGAAAGTACCTAGTGTTGTTTCTAAAACGTAGCACCTGTTCAATAAGGGGCTTGCTTTTCTGTTAGTTCCATAGCTGGCTTATCCGCTGAGCCTTGTTCTTCCTGTGTGGTATTAGCACAATAGCTGTCTCACTGCTTTCCCAGATCTCTAGACAACCTTAAAGNAGTGCAGAATATAGGAGGGATTGTCACACAAACCCAGTAGGAATCTCCACTCTGCCATTTACTGGCTGTCTGGCTTTGGGTGAGCTATTTAATTCTCAATTCAGTCTCAAAATCCATTAAATAGGGATGTTAATAAGATTGGAGAAGATGTGTGTAAAATGTCCCCCACATAGAGGCACTTGATAAGTGGCAACTGCTGTTATGGCTAAAAGTGTAGAAGAGACAGACAAAGGCAGAGTAGAGNACAAACAAGCAGCCCAGATGCTCACATTCAACTGTGCTGTGTATCTCCGCCTGGCACTTCATCTGGAAAATGGTTCAAGTAGCTNGTGGGGAGTTGATTGTAACTATGATGGACATGAATGAAGTTACATGTTTGGGTTCAATTCCCAGCCTACCTCAACCACAAGAGGGTCTCCTTGATGGAGTAGAAGACCTGCCCTTCACAGACCTAGCAGACGTTCAAATTATCATTTGAAGATATTCTGAGGCCAAAGCTAATTAGAATTGTTAAGTTCGGGCAAGATGGAGTTTTGGGTAACTGGGAGACATTACAAAATCCAGTACCATCTAAGGGATGATATATGCTTGTCAATCCCAATATAAGAAAGCCAGAGGAAGTNAAACAAAATGCTCNAAGGAGTAAGAGAAGTCTGAATTAAAACATAAGTGAACAAAAACTGGACATGAGGAATGAGGTGCATTGCTTTGTCTGTCTGAGCCAACCCACAGATTGTCCTTGCAAAAGCTACTCTGTTCTCTGCATGAAGACAGAAATTACCANGTAGATCAACAAAGTGTCTACAGGGAAAGAGAAGCCACACCTCCATGGCTATGCTTACATATTTTCCAAAAATGAAAATCAGCACCATCTAAAATCCCAGTAGCTTAATTATAGAAAAATTAAAGATTATTTGAAATATGCTTATTTAAATGTAAAGGGGGATTTGTTTGAGAAACATCTAAAACACTACAGATTCTCAGGGCACTTTGCATAATAATCTAGGCAATTATAATGTTTCTGCAAGCTTATATATACTAATGTAACAATTGCATGGGTGTAACAGTTATGAGAAGATAACCATCATAAAAAATATAGGTCAACGCACTGCTGGTGAGAATGTGACCTAGTACAGTCACTTTGGAAATCAGTTTAGAGGTTTCTTCNATGACTAGAAATAGAACTTGCACATGAGCCAGCCACATCACTCCTAAGTGNGTACTCGGCAGACATTACATCCTAGTACAGAGATACTTGAACAGCCACGTTCACTGCAGCTTTATTTACAATAGCTGGGAAATGGAATCAAGTGTGATGTCTGTTTTAGTCAGGTTTCTATTGCTGTGATAAAACATCATGACCACAGGCATCCTGAGGAATAAAGGGTTTATTTTATCATATAGCTTGTAGACCATTATCCAAGGAAGTTGAGGCAGGAACTGAAGCAGAGGCTATGGAGGAGTTTTGCTTACTGGCTTCCTTCTCATGGCTAGTTCAGTCTGACATACACCCGCAGGACCACCTGCCCAGGGGTGGCACCACACACAATGGATTGGGCCCTCCCCCATCAATCAACAATCAAGAAAATGCACTACGGATTTGCCTACAGACAATCTTAGGTAGGTATTTTCTCAACTGAGAGTACCTCTTCCCAAATGATTATAGCTTGTGTCAAGTTGACAAAAAACAAACAAGGATAATGTTCATCAACAGATGAACAGATAAGAAAAATATGGTACATATACACAACGGAATATTACTCAGCTCTAAAGAAATGAAATTTGTAGGTAAACNGACAGAACTAGAAAAAATTACACTAAGATGACTAAAACTCAGACAAATATGACACATTCTTGCTCACACNTGGATTCTAGCTGCAGATCATTGGTTTTGTGTTTTTAACCACGAGCAGAAGTGTAAATGTTTAGAGGGACCTTTGGGGTCATGCAAAGGGAAGTGGATACTGGGGGCCAAAAGACTTAAGCAGGGACAGTCATGGTTGCTTGGGGGAAATCAGGGAGTAAAGGCNGGGAGCTACCTCAAAGGAAGCAAGCATAAGTCACAGAGAAGTCATATAGTGAATGGTTAAACAAAACCAAGGATCTATGAAAAAGTCTTATAGAAACCCATTGTAGGAAAAAGGTTTTTGGGTCCCGCCCAGGCTCCCACGTCTGCTCACCCAGCGGTCCCGCAGCAGCCACTTATAAATTAATCACTCAAAAGCTTATATTNATTACAACTGCTTGGCCATTAGCTCAGGCATATTACTGACTAGCTCTTATACTTAAATTTATCCCATTTCTATTAATCTATGTTTTACCATGTGTTCCATGGCTTCACCTGAGTCTCATTATATGTTGCTTCTTGGGTGGGTGGCTGGCATCTCCTAATTCAGCCTTTCTCTTCCCAGAATTCTCCTTGTTTGTTTATCCCGCCTATACTTCCTGCCTGGCTACTGGCCAATCAGCATTTTATTTATCAGTCAATCAGAGCAACATATATTCACAGCATACAGAACAATATCTCCATCAACCCATTAGTTAGTAGTTTCAAAACACAGCTTTTAAAAAGAGTTCAAGTAGTATCACCCTGCATAGGTTGACAATGTCACTCCCAGAAAATGGGTTATTAGATGGAAGTCACAGAATAAGGCAAGGGATATCTGCCTATGAGTTACTGGTCAGGGAGATCTCAGAGGTCTCTAAAACAGTGTAAGTTATCATGCTTGATTGCCTTTGGTCATCCACCATAACTGTGTTGTAAGACCCNATTACTGAAGACACCACACACTTTGGTTGCAGAAAATAGAAAAATCAATCTCAAATCAACCTGGAAACTCCCTCTCTACTGGCTAGTTTTCACAGTGTCAAAAAGTGCTATGCAGGTTGTTGGGAGAGAAAAGACATAGAAGGTCTTTCCTAGAACTGAACCCGGCANGTTACAAATCAGATTTGATGGGCAAGATGTGCCCACTGGTGCAATAATGGCATGACAGTTTTAGGGAACTATTTTCTGGTTGGATTTGAGACCTGGCCCACAGGAGGGAATTTCATGACTAAGCCTATAATTCTGGTCAAAAGCCCATGGCTAGAGAGATCATAGATTCTAGGGTAGAACCCAATATTACTTTTTTCCTAAATGTTNAAGGTGTCAAATTGCCTTCTGAATGAATATTCATGCTTATACCCATAGACCATGGCTGCTCACTGCAANGAATAGCTGTCAATGGATTGATGCCTAATTGGCCAAAGTGCTGAGAATAAGACACTGAGTGTTCAGCGCTAAATAGGATATCTCTATTAACACTGCACCCCACAAAGCTCAAGGCCATCACAGAGGAGGAGGAAGAAAGAATGATAGAGCCAAAAGACGGAGAGGAGAACTGTGCTATGCTGTCTTCTGGACATGACNTGGCTATTGCACTTATGAACTCGTAGCTGCTGTGGTTACCTGCACAAGAACTATACAAAATCAGAATGCCCAAATTTCCAGCTTAGTTAGAGTAGATGACATCCAGGCCTCACCCCTTACTGAGGAGCTATCGGCAGTGGGTTGTTGCTGTTATAGGGATGGCCGTTTTTTGAAGATGTGGTGCCTAGTAGGTTTCCCATGTGAGGGGATGGTCTCACATTCATGCACATATGGGCAACACTAACTGGACTTAATGAAATATAATATTAGACATGGAGTTGGGAGAGTACATGGGGGGATGTGGAAGAAGTTGGAGGGGGGAATGGAAGTAGATATGATCATATTTGATTGTATACATGTATGGAATTCTCAAAAGTACAATAAAAAGAAACCAATCAAGAAATTAATTGTATACATATACATACTGTGGTTGAGTGATGTGTGCATTCAGTTATATCACTGTGGCCATCTGAAATACAGTGGCAAGGGACTGGAGAGATGTCTCAGCAGTTCAAAGTGCATATTGCTCTTATAGAAAACCTGANTTTGGTTCTCAGAACCTATACCAGGTGGCACACAACAGCCTGTAGCTCCAGCTCCAGAGAGATCCAACACCCCTGGACTCCATGGGGACCTGCACTTACATGTACCTCCTTACACACAGGCACACACACATATACAAAACTTTGAAATAATTTAGAAAATAACCTTTTGAAGTACAANGACAGACAGCATAAGTCTTCTGGTAAGATTAATCACAAATCTTACTGGATCACCACTGCACATGCAAATCACTGAAGGAGTCAAGGTCCTGAGAAATTCTATCNTTTACAAATGCAGATGTTCAAAGAGGAGAATGCCATTTGCTGAAGAAGTTGAATGTTTTTATACACACAGGTTGCTTACATATGAGGTATGTGGTGTGATAATGCACTTTAAATTTGCAAAAGGGGCCTAAAACAAATTAGAAGTCTCTGAACATCTATATATCATTTCTATTTCAATGTGGAGACTGACTGACTAAAAGAAATATGAACCAATGNGTAATAAAGATTAAGAATTAACAAAAATTTTGAAAAATAAAAATACTCCTCAAGAATCCAAAACACAAGAATAATGCTGAAATTTAAATAATAACAAGTAAGGTGGCAAAAGTTAAAAACAAAAAAGAACTTTTGACTTTCAGGATTTTAACATTTGGGTGTTAACCTCTCAGGATCCTGATTTGCTGTGTTTAAGACATGGTGTTGAGGAAGGTGTCTTTTAGAATTACGGTTAGCACCAGTTTACCTGTATCACAGCTAATTTAGGGGCTCCTTCTGCATTTGTTTGATAACAAGGAACAAATCTATCTTGTAAGTCCCTCCAGTTACTCATGCATCAATTAGCTTAAACCATGATGACAAACTGTATTTCTCCTTTGTAATACAGTACTAAAAGAACTCCCCACCGTGTGTGTGTGTGTGTGTGTGTGTGTGTGTGTGTGCCTCAGTGCATGTGTATGTGCATGCATGCATGCTGGGTGTAATAGGCCTATGAGTGTGCCAGTGAATGCACGTGTGTGCATTTGGAGGCCAAAGGTCATCCCTAGGGGGTGACCCTCAGGAGCCATCCACCTTGTTTTTGAAACAGCATTTCACTAGGACCTGACGCTCACCTCTGAGGCTCAACCATATGAGGCCAGCAAGTCCCAGCCATCTGCCTTTCTCCACCTCCCAAGAACTGGAGTTGTGAACGTGCTACACAGGAACTGCTGACTGAACTGAGGCCCCTGTGATTTAGTCTGAGNTCTCTCCTTCCCTCTTGCTCTTTATGGCAAGATGCTTAGACACCTGGACACTGATGATGGAGGTTGGTATTTGNGTCTTTTTTGTAATCTGCTGTCTTATTGTTTCTGTTTGTCCTGTGGGAGTTTTCCTTTCCTATCTGGATTTTTTGTCTCTTTCAAATAAATNTTTTTTTAATTATTGATTTAATTTCTCCTCTTTTATTTAATAGTTTCTGCCTTCATCAGGATTATACAGGCACCTTTGACTTATCATTGTGCTTTTTTCTTCTAGGATAATGCCTGGATTCTAGAACTCTGAGGCTCACTTACTCCACCCCCAACCTTGACACTAAGTTACACCATGTACTTTCATTTTATCT
Organism: Neotoma lepida; assembly: GCA_001675575.1. Taxonomy (NCBI): domain Eukaryota; kingdom Metazoa; phylum Chordata; class Mammalia; order Rodentia; family Cricetidae; genus Neotoma; species Neotoma lepida. The sequence goes on from LZPO01117752.1 coordinate 18,583, forward strand.
ATGTATTTGTGGCTCTTGGAATGTCATCACATCATGAGTTAATACTTTTGTTTTTATGTGTGTATTTATCATCCTCTTTCTTTTGATTTCTTCATATCTCAGCACTCCTATCTTGGATCATTTTCCTCAGTCTAATGCATTCACACTTGATCTACTTCAGCTGTCTTGGATAATTTTCTTTCCAGATAAAGAACACTCTTCTACACTTTTTTTTTAAAAAAGTTGGTGATGAATTTTCCCAGCTTTTTCCCTCTGAAAATTCATTTCACTTTTAACTTGAAAAATTATAGGTTATTTGGAAGCTTGGTTCACTGGATATGAAAATTCATCGTGCAACTACAGTAATCAAGAAAATGTGTTCTGGAGAGAGACAAAACTAAGGGAAAACAAAATAGAGATCTTATAACTGATGAGACTTGTCTTTAATTCAGGATTCCTCCTTCAGACACTTTTAACTTCAACCTGGAGGCAAAGAAGATGAGACGAATATGTAAGACAGCTAACCATGCTCAGTCTTGAATGCAGTCTCCAGCCCACCGACCTTTGCACCTTCTCTGTTCCCCATTCCTCTCTTTCCTTCATAATTGAAGCTGCAAACAGCCACAACCCCCTTGCCCTCTCTGCCCTCACAGCCCTGGAAAGCCCCAGTTACCCATCATAACCCCAAACCATGCAGCACCTTATATCTGAAAAGCACCAACTACTTGACTAGTCTTGCCAAGGACTCAATTTGTTCTATAATGTATTCTTAACATACATTTTCTGCTTACTGTCAACTTCCTGGCACACAGACTCACAATGATAAGATCTGTTTTCTGTGTCATCCATTGATGCATTCCAACAATCACAAATCTTTCTTTAGTTCATTCATTCTATCCCTTTCCTAGGAAGTTATTTCCTGCCATCTATTTCCTCAGACCTCTTCATTCTCATCCTGCCTTTGCATTCTACTGAATCATGGTGCTTCTTATTGTACTGATTACTAAACAGAAGCGATCATAAGGACATTGGTCCTCTTGCACGTCTGTACTTATTCTGTGTCTTCCCAGGGAGGGTGTTTCTCTAAGAGAGCTGACCATGTCTGGGTGTGTGGCCTGTCTTCCTTTGTGTTTCTATACCCTGGAGTCCATCCTTCTCACCAGCTTAAGGAGCTCCTATGTCAAAGTAGATGTCATAGCTCATCTCCATTCCCATCCCTGCATCCCGTTCCTCCTAGCATACACATGTACCTCCTTCTTCCTTCCTCACAAAACTCTCCTGGCCCTCTTCCCTCGAAAGCTACCCTTGCATTTCTCTCCTCTTTGACGGCAGACTTCTTGAAAGAGATGTGCCATGACCTTTATTTGTTGTCCTCTTGTTCTTTCTTAGATCCAATCTAAACAGGAATTTGACCCTTTAACACTAACGAAACTGCTCATGTCAGGGTCACTGATAACCTTTAGATTGCTAAATAGAAAGGCCTTAGTCCTTTTTCACTTGAGAAACTCAAGTATTTGATAACTTGATCACATTCTCTTGCCTATTTGCTTTCCGGGATTCCAGGATGCTGCCCATTCCTGTATTGTCCCCTGCTTCCCTTGTCATTCTTTCTCAGTCTGCTCTGAGAGCCTCCTCTTTTTATAATGTTGTTTTGTTTTATTTTTGAGATTATAATGATTACAAGATTTCTCCCTTCCCTTTCCTCCCTCCAAACCTATACCCCTCCCCTCTCTCCTTCAAAATCATGGCCTGTCTTTTCACTAATTCCATGCATATATGTATAAACATATATTTCTAAATGAAAACCAGTTGTTGTGCTCGTTCCTGGGAAGGACCTCCTCTCCTGGTCCTAGCTTTCCTTAGTTGCCTGTAGTTCTTTGTGTAGTGTTGAGCTCTCAGGGGTTTTTCCCTATCCAGTTTGGCATGTTCACTGATGTCATTTTTGTTTAGCTCACATTTGGGCAGTCATGTTGGTGAGACTTTATAGGTATTTCTGATATTACTAGGAGACAATGACTTCACAGCAAACTCCCTGTTCTTACAGTCTTTGTGCCTCCTTTTCAGCAATGTCCCCGAGTCTTAGNTACAGGAGTGTTNTGTAGATATATCCATAGGGGATAGACTCCACAACTCCGCATTTGGATTGTTCTGATTTTCTATAGTCGTCTCTGCTGGGGCACAGGAAGTGAAACCTTGTGGAAGGCTAGAATGGCTGCTGCCAAGGCATGATGACGAGACTAGACTGGGTGTTTGTGTGAGACCTGGGCCAGATCTGGTGGGTTGTGGATAAATGAGGATTGGAGGGTAGGGAGTACTCACCAGGCTAGGTTGTAGAGGAGGATGTGGAAATCTGGGTATGGAGGGAATGGTGGGTTGTCCTTTTTTAAATTTCACTATTTTAAAGTGACAGAGGTGCTCCAAAGCTCACTTCCTAATCTTTTCATCTCTCTGTTCATTCTTTGTCATCTCAGTCTCACACACAGCTTTAAATATCATTCGTATCCAACAGTTTCTCCTTGTTATTTTTATCTTAGATCTCTTTCNCAAGTCCTACCTTTTATGTTCAAGACATCTTGGATGANTGCATTGGGTGTTTAGTGGCACCTCAAATCTAGTATGCTCACTTGACTCTTGATCTGTCCTTCAAGCTGGCCCCTCCCACAGGCTCCTTCTTAGTTGGCAGCTTGGGTTTTCTACTTGTCGACACAATTAGAGTCACCTTATATCCTTCTATTTCTTGGATACCCCATAATCAGTCAGTCTGGAAATTATGTTGATTTTCCTTTAAAATATACCCCAAATCTGAACCCTTCTCCACGTGTCCAGTTCTACCACCACCACACAAGCCACCGCCATCTCTTGCCTAAGTTACTACAAGAACTTAATTGTTCCTCTGCTTTGGTCTCTGCCCCATCTTCTGCCTCTGTCCTCTTTCCAAGGAACAGTCTGGTCCAGTAGTGATTGAGAGGTGAGCCAGCTTATGTTGCTCCGCCGCTCACAACTCTGAGTTGGCCCAGTTCACTAGTCATAGCCCACAATGTTTTGTCCTCTCCCTCACTTCTCTGACCTCATTTTTTTCTTCTTTATTTGCCTAACTCCACCACACCCACACTTGTATTTTGGATTTTCCTCAAGTAAGAGAGGCAGTAGATATACCAGTTCTGCCTCAAATTCTCTTTCCCCAATATTCACGTGGCTCACACTTTCGCTTCCTACAAGTCACTTCTCCGTTATTATCTTTGCAATGACAGCAGTCCAGTTTCTACTTTAGAAGCTGTATTCCACAGTCCTTAGTCTCTCAGTTCTGCCCTTTCCACTTGATTTCTCTATGACATTAACTGCCTTCACGTGAGCAAAAGTAATTTTCTGTTTCATTCAGAGACATCTGACAATCCCACACATGCTATGTTTCTGGCTTCTTGTTAGAGTGTGAAGCTATAAAGAAAAAGCCATGCCACTCCTGTTCACATTCAGGCATTTCCACCTGCCAACCTCAGGGACCCAGTGACAGCAGGACACGTCATNATCAGCTGCCAAGATGCGACTACTGCTGCTATGAGTAGCATGTGCTATATCCCCTTATAAAAAGCAAGTGCCTTCTCTCCCCACTCTTTTCCTTCTACTCTTGCTCAGAAGCAGCCTATGCACCNCCACCCCCAATAAACCTCTCACATGGGACCTATTGCATGGTGTGACTATGAGGAGCTCCTCAGCTCTAACCCTTCAAGGTACCTTATTACAACTCCACTACAAAAACCATTCAAGTTAAATGGTATCTTATATAGTACCATCACACATGTGTATGTGATATCATCTGAATCTCAAAATAAAAGACATGTTTAAATAAGGAAAGGGCTAGTATTTTCAGCTTAGAGTGGGAAAACAGAGACTCCCAAAGAGTGAGTGAATTTTATACAGTTGGTAAATGATGCGATTGGGGCTCCACTTCTGGCCATATGACTCCAACTTACTCTTCTATATCCCTGGAGAAGATTACAACCAGTCAGAAACCATATTTTTTTCTTTTAATGGTCCATTAACATAAAGGGGACTCGTGTGGAATAAATCAATCTTTTCAACTATATAATAAAATATTTGTATTGCAAATATATATAATAAAATATTTGTATTGCAAATAAAAATCTCCTATTAGTAAAGATCAACAGAAAGCAAACTACACTTACTGGAATATTTTAAATTTGCCAAAATATTGCCTGTGGGCTTGAGGCTTGAGGGCCAGCCAGCCCAAACCAGTAAAAAAGATACTTTCTGAGGGCCAACCTGGGTCTGCCTACGGGCCTTAGCAACAGCAGATGAGACATGTTCCGGAGATGACCTGGACCAATGAGAGGCAGCCATGTCACACCAGCAGATACATACTATCAGACCTTCCCCCAGGGCGGGGTGGAGGGTATATAAGGCTTGCCTCTTCCTGAATAAGCTGAGCTTGTTGTTTCGACATTCTCCCAGAGTCTGTGTAATATGACTCTGTGCCTACTTGACCCCCTCCCCCAAAGGGAGCAACAGCACAGGACCCCTGCTACAATTGCCAAATACCCCAATAATAGCTTTCTCTGAAGAGGGTGTCATGGATTCTATTCTAGGTCCAGTTGACATTTGATGGTAAGCTCTGCGGTGTTTTCTCCCAGTATTTTGCTTTTATGACTGCTAAAGATTGGGTCTGGCACACTCCGTGTGTTAAAGGCCTGGTCCCCAGAGCAGCGCTTTGGAGAAGTGGAATCTTTAAGAGACGGAACCTAGTGGAAGATGCCCAGGTCATTAGGGGGCATCTTGAAGAGGACTGTGGGGCCACAGTGCCTTCCTCTTTTTCTTTGCTCTCTGACTTGCTACAGAAGCAGTTTAGCTCTGCTGCACATTCGTGCCAGGATGTGATGCTCCACTACAGACAAGCAGTGTTCTGAGAACCACCAAAGAAGCTGTAGGGTGATTCATCGCTCAAAATGCCCCTCCTTACTGGCCTGCTCCCTCTAGGTCCTTTGGCTAGAGAGTGGGAGCTTTTGTCTCTGCATGTTGTGGTTTCTGGATTATTTCCTCCTTCAGCTGGGACATATGAGGCAACAAACCAAAAAATCAGAAACTCACTACCACTTGCTGTTCTTTGGGTCCCAAGACCTTTGANCAGTCTGCCTTATTATCTCCAGTTTTCAGAACTTTCAGAAATTTCAAAAATTTCTTCTTATTTTTTTAGATATATCATTTAGTATTTTTAGTTGTACTTAGTAGCACAAATAGAAATCAATGGGCCTGCTTTATTTCGCCAGAAGTTATTACTGAATTTTTTTAAAGGGTGTGTGTGATTGTTTCGTTCATGGTATAGGAGGATCAGCCCATGGTGGCTTGGCCCCATGTGCTCTGGTGAGAGGGTGCAGTGCAGGGTAACTTCCTCGCCTCATGGTGGATGGAAAGCAGGGAAAACGGAAGAGACTGGGACCCGGTATAATCTTCAAAGCTGTGGACTAGAGGCTTGCTTTTTCCAGGTTAGCCCCTTCTAAGGTTTCCATGTCTCCCAAGATAGCACCACCAGTTGGGTAGTAAGTGTTTACACATGAGACTGTGGGAAACATTTAATTATTCAAACCATAATATTCTGTCCCTAGCACCTAAAAGATTCATAGATGTCTAATAAGAAGAAATGCATTTGCTCCATCTCTAAGAGACCTTATACTCTTAGCAATTCCCACATTGTTCAAGAGTTCAAATTCAAAGACTTCTGAGACTCAAGAGAAGCTCTTAACCATGAGCCCATGTAACATTAAAAGACATTATATATTTGTGGTATACGGTATCACAGATGTTATATATTTATGGTATATGACAGCATGGACATTATTTATTTGTGGTATATGGTAGCACAGAATGAATATTCTCAGCCCCAAAACTGAAGAATGGGAGGAAAGCAAAAATGGATGGGACCAAAAGAAGANAGAAGCCCATAAGATTGAACATTAAATTCTATTACTCCATATCCAGCAGCAGTGAGTTTTGAGCTCCAACAGGTTGGGGCAGCCTTGTCTCTAAGGCCTCTCTCCTAGACTGTGCTCACTGTCTGTGGCTTTCTTCTACAAACAATCTATGTTCCTGGCATCTCCAGAATACTGGGGTCACCATTGTAGCCTAAGATTTACTATTATAGCTTCACACACAGACCCCCCTAGAGGCTGCCTGAAGGGATCTGACCCCATCACACATTACCTGGCCTCTTAGTNTTTCCTTTGAAATCAAAGAGGAAGCCTCCATGTTCCCATAACTTTTACACTCTTCATGCCTACACAACTAGAATCATGTGGACAATGTCAAGGCTCCATCAAATTCTGTCTGCTTGTTCTTGAATGTCTAAGCAACTAGTCCTGGGGAAGACTTCCCTAAGAGAATCTGTATATTCAGGATCTATAGAGCTCTTTTCTTTAAATTGATGAAAACCTTTTCTCCCATGATCACGTTGTGGGTGAGGGCCAGCTGATTCATGAGAGGCTCTTTCCAATTCTTCCCTATCTTCCCAGTGCAAAATACAGGATTTCTTTAATGGTACCAGTTT